>JABUQX010038946.1:0-39615 GCA_015478945.1 Trachelipus rathkii
CGATTCACATATGCATCTTTATATATATATATATATAGATTATAATTAATATATATAATATATATTATAATATATATATATATATTTAATTATATATATATATATATATATTATATATATATTAAGGTCTAGATCCTCTTGAATATAAAAGCAAACAATATTAAATGTAGCAGAGTTTTGGAAATAATTCCATTCCAGTCAGAAGCCCTAATTTAAATTAAACAAAAAAAAAAGTTATCCAATCAAACTTTAGATAGTTCCGTGCTATGTAATTTAAAATGTTTCTGTTATTTATTGTTAAATAATATAATATAAAGAACATTGTTTTGTTATATATTGTTAAGTATTTATGTATATTACTGTTAATTTATTGACAATGGAAATAATTAAAAAAAATTTAAGAGCCGCATTTATTAAATTATCTCTTAAATTAGTTATTATTAGAGTGGATTATATTGTCACATATTATTAACAAAAATATTAAACTCTCACAGATAAACATCAGTTAAGGAAAAATCATTGAAATATTCGCATCAATTTTTGTTTTTTAAGAATCCTGTTTTTGGTTTTTTGAATCTGTTTTGTGTTTTTTTAAATAATCAAGATTTTTGTTTCTTATATGAGCCCTGTTTTGTGTTTTGGTAAAAATACTGTTTGTGTTTTAAATAATCCTTTTTTGTTGTTTAATGAATCCTGTTTTTTGTGTTCTTAAGAATCCTGTTTTTTGTGTTTTTTAGAAATCCTGTTCTTGGTTTGGGTTCTTTAAAGAATCTGTTTTGGTGTTTTTAAGAATCTTTTTTTTTTGTGTCTTAAAATCTGTTTTCTTGTTTTCTTTGAGAATCCTATTTTGGTGTCTGTTAAAGAACCCTTTTATTGTGTTCTTTTAGAACCTGTTTTTATTTCTTTAAAAATTCTGTTTTGTGTCTTAAAGATATTTTTACGTATTGTGTTTTTTTTAAAGAATTCCTTGTTTTTGTGTGCTTAAAGATCATAATTTTGGTGTTCTTATTAATGATACTGTTTTCTGTAAATATTTAAAATCCTGTTTTTGCGTTCTTTAAAGGAATTGTGATTTTGTTTCTTTAAAGAATCCTTTTTGTGTTTTAAATTTGTTTATCATGAAGATCAACACCAATTTAGTTGAACTTTATTCTTTTATGTTTAAATTAAGATCACAAAGAAATGTCAATAATTTGCGAATAGCTCTCTCTTCTCTTCTCTCCTCTCTCTTCTCTTCTCTCTTCTCTTCTCCTCTCTCTCTCTCTCTTCTCTCTCTTCCTTCTCTCTTCTCTCTCTCTCTATCTTCTCTATGTAAAGAATTTTTTTATAAATTATTGTTGAAGAGTTAGACATAGCATTTATATAATATAATTTTTATTTCGATGTTGTCTTTTGTTTACTATACGCTTACCGTCTCATTTTTCAACGCCCTGAAAGAATATTTGATGCCTCTTCTTTTGAGTTGCTCTCGATGTTTAATTATTTCTAAAGTTATAAATCATGTTTCTGTTTAAACAAATTACCACTTCATACTTTGATAACAAAAGAATATAATGTGTTTTACATTATATTTCAGGTGCTAATTGAGCTTAATTTCTCCGAGCATTTTAGAAATAATGGTGGTTTCGCTTATTAGACATGTTTGTGACATTGTGTTGTTGTTTTCTCAGTTATATTAGCCAAAGTAAATTATAATATATATATACTATATATATTATATTTATATTATATATATATATATATAATATATATAAATAAATATATATATATATTATATATAATATATAATATATATATATATATATATATTTATATATATATATATATATATATATAGTATAATAATATTGATATATATATATTATTGAGAGAGAAGAGAGAGAGAGAGAGGAAGAGAGGAAGAGATGAGAGAGAGAGAAGAGAGGAGAGAGAGAGAGAAGAGAGAGAGAGAGAGAGATTGATAATTACTGGTCAATTGAAAGAATTTTCTCCAAGACAAAGAATCCTGTTTCTCTTACATGTTTTTTTTCCGTGCAGAATGTCAAAAACTGTATTGGTTTGTGTCTGTCAGGTCAATTTTGACAACTATTCACATGTAAACAATGGAAAAAATTGATAAAAATAAATTATTTTTTCCCGGGACAGAAAAACATGGTTGGATTTACCAACAGATATGAGTAATAAAATATGTTATCTTGCCCAAATAAATACAAATTGCTGTGAAAATTTCATATTCAGAGAACAAATAATAAAAAAGATAAAGCGGTTTTTTATTTATGAAATGGTAAAAAAAAAAAATTCTTTTACATTTTTTTTAGTTTTCAAATGAATGGCGGCAAAACTAGACCTTACTATGACAAGCACCAATATAATTTTTGGCGAGTCAACTAAAAATACGTAAGAAACAAGTCTTAAATACAAATCAACAAAATTGTTATTATTAGTATTATTTATATTTATTATTATTATTATTATATTGATTATTATTATTATTAGTATTAATATTATTAGTATTATTATTATTATTATTAATATTATTATATAATATTATTATTATTATTATTATAATTATTATTATATTATTATTATTATATATTAGTATTATTATCTGGGGAACAAAATTTTTATTGACATGTATATAGATTCTTTCTTATGTATTTTTTTTTTTGGCGCTGAATCCAAAAATTAATTTTTGTTTTGTTCTACAAGCGTCCAGTTTTGCCGCCATTCATATGAAAACTAAAAGAATGCAATGAAATGAAATGAATAATAAAATGAAAAACCGCTATAAGCTTTTTTAATCTTTGTCCCTATCATATGAAATTTTTCACATGCATATTATACTACGTAAGACACACACACCACACACACACACACAGCAACCCACACCACACACTACACAAACACACATCACACACAACCACACAACACTTATTATTTATCTGTTTGTATACATAACCGTTTTGTCTCTGCTCACGGGGAAAATAATTTTTTTTTTTTTTGCATTTCTTTTCCATGTTTACATGTGAATAGTAGTAATTGAACTTGACGGACAAAAACGAATAAAATTTTTGAATTCAGCGCAGCAAAATACATAAGAAAAAAGTATCGGATCATAGACAACAGAAAAAATGCAAAATTTGTTGACCTGTGATACAATTATTGGCAAATTTGTAGAAACTGTACTGTGACTACCGAGGTACCTAACTTAACCTACACTAAACCTAACCTAACATAACTACACTACATTAAACTAAAATTAATTTCATTATTGATACAGTTTGTGATCAGATACTTAGGAGGTTCTGTTTTACGCTATCCTTGTTGAGGATGTTTGACTACATCCTCACTAGTCACAGTACAGTTTCTACAAATTTGCCCAATTATTATAATTATATTTTGCTTGATCGAAACAGCATTTTATTCCATATTACATATAAAAATGTAAAAAAATGTTACCTTGTTTGGTTTAGAGACAAGTTTAATGTAGAGTGGTTTTTGTCTAAATAAAATATAGTTTTGATCTTGGTGAAGCTTAAGATATGTTCGATACAATGAATTTATGCTATAAGTTAAATTATCGTTATAGAAAAGGTTTTACCTGAAGTAATGTATTTTTTTTTTTTTTATTTTATGAAAGTTCACACCTCACGGCATAGCCCTAATCAAGGAGGGGAATTTTTCTAGGTAATTTCTACCTAGGATCGGAAGTAGGATTCGAACCAGACCTTGCCATGCGACTCCGTCGCTCTACCGTTTGAGCCACGGTAGCGGCTAACCTGAAGTGATGTATGTACACTGTATACATTTTATTTTATTTATTATTGATATATATAAAATGTGTGTATATATGTAAATCACTGAAACATCACCCTTACGGAGAAGGCACACAATTTTATTTATACCCAACTTTTTTTTGAATAAAGTGGCTTACTTTGAATATGAATGAGAGTTGTTCACCCATGATTGGAATACGAATTCAATATATTAGTGGATAGTGGATACATCTAAACATTTGCT
Source organism: Trachelipus rathkii (assembly GCA_015478945.1). Lineage (NCBI taxonomy): Eukaryota > Metazoa > Arthropoda > Malacostraca > Isopoda > Trachelipodidae > Trachelipus > Trachelipus rathkii. Next base: position 4,021 of record JABUQX010038946.1, read on the forward strand.
TTTGAAAGTATGATGACTGTAGATTAACTAAGTATTAGCAGATTAACTATTTATTTTTTCATCTAATAGTTAGATCAATTTTATTAAACTATCCATTTGCAGTGGACATGGTTTATTTGAACTTTTTAAATATATACATATAGTCTCAAATCTCTTTCGTTAAAGAGAGTAAGTATATACGAGCTGTTTCTTTAGTAACTAAAATTTAAACGTAAACCTAATTCCTTTCAGCATATAACTCTTATTTCATTGCACATTCGCTATTTTCTTATTCTCTGACTTAAACAGTCATAAGGGCACACATTTTGCCCTTTCTTTGTTTATCCGAATTATATTATGCTCCAGAGCGCCGTCGTTCCATTTTTAATTTTTTTATTTTTTTTTTACGACAACGTGCAAAATGGGGGATAGGGATTAAAAAAAAAGAATAAAAATCACTGTTAATAACTCATTCTCAAATTGACCCTCCCCTTAAAAAACAAATTGCCCCCCCCTGTGGTGCGTGGGCCCCACGTTGGGAGCCACTGCTCTAGAGAGTCTACAGTCTAGAACCTTCTGATGGCTGTCAATTGAACCCAAAAACTCTTATCTATCTATCTATCTATCTATCTATCTATCTATCTATCTATCTATCTATCTATCTATCTATCTACCTAGATTTTAGCTTGTAAGCTTTGAATAGCTTTTCTGATTATATCAAAGACTTTTATTATTATGGTTTAAGTGAATCGTTAAAAATGGAAGTTAATGACTTACTATGTTATGTGACAACAGCTTTAGATGTGATCAATAATGATACTATTGTTATGACCTGCATTGCTTTTTATGGTGCATCTAATATCAAGGATGCTAAACAGAGACTTTCGAATTTATTAGGAGAAGAAATAAAATGGAGAAGAGGAGATGATAGGTTGAGAGGTGATATGCAGGATATTTTGGACTTAATTCATTCTGCTAAACATAAGAATAAAGATTTGCCTAAATTTGTTGCAGAGTCATATAGATCACTCCCACCAGCAAGTGGTTTTGAAATTATTGGTGGAGAATTAATCAATTTAATTGATGAAGTCACAAAACTGAGAGAGGAAATTAATCACTTGAAAAATCAAAGATTAAAAGATAATAAACTAGCATCTGATATGGTTAGTATTAAAGAAAACTTATTTGAAATTAAAAATGATATAAGGAAACTTAATGAGATAAACGATAAATAGATATAAAAATTTCCGGAAGTTGTACTTCGAATGATGAACTTTTAGATCATAATTTAATACTACCTTCAGCACCTCCTGCTTCCCAAATGGATTTAAGCATTGATTCTGAAGAAGTTACTGCTTTAAAAAAATCAAACGTAAATGAAATTATGCTTAAGAAAAGTTGGGCAGAAATTACTTCAAATTCTCTTAATAAGAAAAAGAAATCTGTCTCATCTAAAGGATTTACAGATGCAAAGAAAAATCTAAAAAAGATTTGGTTTCTAAGGAACAATATCGTCATTGGAAGATTGATAAATGTTAAAAAACGAATAAAATTGGTTTTCTAGGGGAGAACGAATGATCGTCAATTTGATAGACAATATATTGAGAAATCAAAAGATGTATTGTATTACTATTGTTGTCGTTCGAAAAAAGAATAAACAAATAATTTATGTAATAAAATTTAAGCTTAATGATAATTGAGAAGTGCCAAAAGGTTAATGGAATTTTATATTGGATTATCCGTTTATTAGTGTTAAAAATATTTATTTCACTTAGAAGAATTTGTCAAAGAAATTTGGACATAGATTGGTTAAAGGTCGAAGAGTTTGAATTGCAGATCTACTGGTAAAATCCTATTAAAATTACAATTGATAAGATTTAAGGAAGAATTTTTAAAACGCAGCTTCTGGCCCTGCGGGTAATAATATGCGAAAATTTTTACTAACAGAAGAAAGGCAACAGCAAATGATGTTTTAAAATGCTCTAAACATGATGTAATTAAATTTTATATATTATAATTTAATTTTTTAATGTTTTTGTTTTACTTTTTAATTTTATTTTACTTCTAAATAATGTATTGTTTACGAAATAGAATAAAAGACTAAAAGATATTATCTATTATTCTCTATCTCTATCTATCCTATCTATCTATCTATCTATCTATCTAATCTATCTATTATATCTATATATATCTATATTATATATATATATATATATAATATATATATAATATATATATATAATATTATATTATATATATATATATATATATATATATATTATATAAGAGAGAGAGAAGAGAGAGAGCGAGAGAGAGGGCGCATTAGTGATGCAATATACTCATTGCTTTCTCCCTCACAGACGCCTATAAATTTCTTAAATTTATCTTGGAATTAAAGTTTCCTTGGAGCAGCTTCCCCTCATTATGAATCCCCGCTCAGCAAACTCCTTTTATAAATTCGCCTCTGAAAACCCTAGGGCTTAAAAGGAGAAAAACACAATTCCTAATTTTTTTCTCGCCATAGTGGTTCCTACCCTCCTTCGCTTCCTTACAGTTTATTTGACAAATATTAGCTATGCCCCTATGTACTCATACTATAGTATATATATATATTATATATATATATAATATATATATATTAATTATATTAATATTATATATATTATATATAATATAATTAAAATATTATATAATATATTTATATATATAAATATTAATATATATATAATATATATATTATATAATAGTATTATATTATATATATATATAATTATATATATATATTATTATAAATATTTATATATAATATATATTTATATATATCGATATATATATATATATTATAGTATATTATATATATATATATATATATATATATTATTATTATATTATATATGTATAATATATATTACTATATATATATAATATATTATATATATATATATATATATATATATATATTATTATATAATATATATATATAATATATATTAATTAATATATTTTATTATATATATAATATATATATATATATATATAAATATATATATATACGGAAAAAAAAGTAAAATCAATCGTTGAGCTTCGTTTCTTTTGGTAAAATTTACGACGTTTCGATAACCCCGGATACATTTCTAGAAGATATTTTAAAATTTTTAAAAAAAAATTGAATTTCAAAGCGATCAATTAAAAATAAACAATTAAAAACCAGATCTTTGTGCTGGATAATTAAAGTATCATTGACGTATAGTAAAGACTCATAAAAAACAAACCACATTGCAATTTTCTTCTTCTTCTTCTTATTATATTATATATATATATATATTATATTATATAATATTATATATATATATATTATATATATATATTATATATATTATATATTATATATATATATATTTAATATTATATATAATATTTATATATATAGTATAATATAATATAAGATACCTTCAATCAGACCACTCTTACAACCAAATATTTCACTACCCCTCCACCAAAAATGAAAAAAATTACACCAGCTATTTTCTATTCTAACATACACAACACACTTCCTCCCCCGCCACCAGACATTCTTATTATCAAACACATCCACACACACACACACACAGTGCACAAAAAGCGATCCGAATACCCAAAAACACATACCCTATATGCGCGTCACTCAAAATTTCTTACCACATAACAAACTCTGGAACGTCAAACCAGGGTGTTGCTATCCCGTCTTACCTCTGGGCATCATCCCTCCCGTCAGGAATATAATTTAGATATCATAAGTACAATCCCCCATGTGCAAGATTGTCACTCACCTAATCAATGAGAAAACAAGAACTTTCTAAAGCGATCGGACTGACGGCCATCAGACGCAACTTTGATACGCACTCTCTGACGGATCTATGAGCTCGGTCTGCATGCTGTGGTGCACAATATCTCAGGATCGCCTGCTTCTCTTAGGAGGGGGGGAAGGGACTGCCAGGTATATATATATATATTATAGTAATAATATATATATATATATATATATATATATATATTATATATATATATATATATATATATATATATAATATATTATATATATATATATATATATATATATTAAGACAATCCACAAGGAAAATTAAATATTGTTCCTGAATACTTATTTTTTCTGTTCACAAGAAATAAAATTTTAAATATATATATATATAGGGTACGGACGTGCTAGATTGGTGCTTCTTTTAGTGCAAGCACCCTATATAAAAGAGGATGGTAATTTATAAATCCATATTTGAAATGATATTTTTATTCAACATAAGTAATGATTCAATTAAATATAAAAGTAAACAAAAATCGCTTCCTGTTGAAATAACTCTTTGTAGGCTGAATTTGTAAGTCGCAAGCCTTTTTCAGTGTGGTTTTTGAATTAGCCTCAGACTCTTCGTTTAGCGGGAAAATTTGTGACTCGAAAATTCAAGTCGCAAAGCCTTTTCCTTGAAGTTATCGCTCTTGCCGGAGGAATTTCTGAAGAGAGTATTTGAGTGGATTTGTCTTTGGATTTTTATAATTTGATCTGATGCTTTTCTACTCAATAAGGTGATTCAAAGGATGAGTTATATGATATATTTATCAGCTTTGACTTATGCTAAAATTTTGGCTCGCGCAAATCTTAGCATAAGTACGAAATAAATTAAAATGTTTAGCAAAGTTATAATGAGTGCACATTAATCTCTGCGCTAACCGGAGTGAGAAGTAATTGTTATAATGAATTATACAATAAATAATAACTAAAATACAATAAAATTAAAGTACTTTCAAATGCAAAAATATCTAATTATGTCCGAAGAAATAAGTAGACATATAAACATTTGAAGCCAAAAAAAAGTATACATGAAATTTGAAGATTATTCAAATACGAGCATAATTAGTTTACAAAGATTTAAACTATATATAAGTATTTGAATACAATATAAATACAATAATGTTAAATATTAGAAAATAAAAAGTGCATTTAAACACAAGCATTTTTGGTTTATATCCGTTAGATATAAACATACATACAACTTTAAATGCATAAAAGTACAAAAATGTTAATACAAATAATTATTTGATATGAACTAATTGAATTAATTCAAGTTAAATAGCACATGATCGAACCATTAAGAATCCAAGAAAGTCCAGTAATAAGAGTTTCTTCTAAAGTAGCATGTATTTGACCAATGCGCACGTTATTTTTAAAGTTGTAGTTACGAGAGACACTTGCTTGACATCATGTAGAAGACGAAGTTGGTTGATTTTAGGTTCTTTATTTAGAAATTCTTCTTTCATACTAAAAGGGTAGAGTCAAGAACCATTTACGAAGATTGAAAAAGAATCAAAGTTCGTAGTGGAAGTTCAAAATGCAATTTTGCCATAATCCAAATTAAAACTGATTGAAAGAAATCCCATACATAAAGGAAGTTATCATTTAGAGGCGAAATGCTTGAAATTTAAGGTCCTTTATTTGAATTTCTTCATACATAGAAAGGGAGCGGTCACAGAACATTTGAATTCGAAAAGGAATCAAGTTGTAGTGGAATTCAAAATGAGCTTCAGACCATAATCAAACTTAAAATGATGAAAGAATCCATACGAAAAGAAGTTTCTATGTCTAACGATGAATCCTCGAACTGTGATAATTGTGAAAAGATGAAGACCATTATCGAAAAATTAATTTAAAAATGAAAATTGAAGTTCTTATCGATACTCGTTTTCTTGAGTCATTCTCTAGGGGTGTTTGATTGTGATTTTTGTTAGTATAATTGCAGTTTTTCATTTTCTTCATTTGTTTGTTTTTTCAGAAGGCGTTGATTGAAGTTCTGGGTATTCTTCTCCGGTTCACCAATTATATAGGGAACGGCTTGCTAGATTGGTGGCTTCTTTTTCTTAAGAACAAGCACGCCTATATAAGAGGATGGTGAATTAGAAATCCATATTTGAAACCTATTTTTTATCAACATAAGTAATAAAGAATGAAAATATAAAAAGTAACAATCATTCTGTTGAGGATACTCTTTGTGGCGAATTGGTAGTCGGCAGCCTTTTTCATGTTTTTTTCGAACTTTGCCTGCAAGACTCTTCGTTTAGGGCGAAAATTTGGTGATCGAAATTCGCAAGTCGCAGCCTTTTTCTTGAAGTTTATCGCTCTTGCGGGAGATTTCTGAAGAGAGTCTTGATGTGAGATTATTATCTTTGGATTCTAATAATTTGATCTGACTGATTTTATCTGACTCAATGAAGGAGTATCTCAAAAGGATGATTATATATATTTTCACTTTGACTTAATGCTATAAATTTTGCTCGCGCATCAGCATAAGTAGGAACATAATTAAATGTTTACAAAGTTTTATAATGAGTGCTACATATATATATATATATATATATATATATATATAATATATATATATATTATTTTATATATATATATATTATATATATAATATATATATATATATATAATATATATATTATATATATATATATATATATACTATATATATATATATAAATATATAATATATATATATATATTATATATATATATATAATATATATTATTTTATATATATATATTATTATATAATATATATTTATATTATATATAAATTATAACAATATAATAATATAAAATAAATAATATAATAATAATAAAATAATAATAATAATAATAATAATAATAATAATAATAATAATAATAATAATAATAATAATAATAATATAATAATAGTAAGAGATCATTTTCATGTAAAAGTAGATGAAATGTTTCGATTTTTAGATATAGAATGGTTGCGGAGCTGTAAAATTTTTATAATTTCTCGGCTCCGGCTCCGGCTCCGGCTCTGACAGATTTTAGGTTAGAATTCTTCAGGAATATTATTCAAATTGGAGAGTAGAACATGACATGGATGAAACCCGGCACCGGTATTTGAACAATGACTCCCTCCCTCCTTAGTTAGATCATCTTCAGTAATAAACGCAACATGAATTATTTAGTAGACATGTAACTGAGCTCTTTATATTTCCAACATGAGTGATATAGACTTGTCCATGCATTAATTTTGATTCAATTAATATTTTGTCATCAGGCATGTTTAATGTAGGAAATTTTTCGAACTATATATATATTATATACTATATATATATATATATATTATAATATATATATATATATACTATATATAAATATATAGTATATATATATATATATATATAATATCTTATATTAATATATATTATATTATATATATTATGTTGTGTCGCGCGTACGTGTGTGTAAATAACTTCCCTTGCTGTGTTTCTCTTAAACAGTGACTAGATTTTTGAAGAACTCATTTCATTTTTTTTTTCAGAAACAAAAATGGTAAGTAAAGACCAGAATGACCAGAATTCCTTTTTGAATTTTCAGTCTTAATCTTCTTTTGAATTTCTATTCGAATTTCTTTAAGTTATTCTGTTTAATTACTTGTTGAAACACGAATATAATAAATATTTCTACATTTAATGACTGACTACTTTCAATTTTAAAGAAACCCACTAATTTTATCAATAATAATATATAATAAATAAATATAATAATAATAATATAATAATTAAAATAATATAAATGAATTAATAATAATAATAAATATTTCAGATAATAATATAATAATATAATAAAATAATAGATAATAATAATAATAATGAATATAATATAATAATAATAATAATAATAATAATAATAATAATAATAATAATAATAATAATAATAATAATAATAATAATAATAATAATAATAATAATAATAATTTTAAATAATAATAATAATAATAATAATAATAATAATTAATATTAATAAGGTTTTATTGTAATAATAATAATAATAAATAATAATAATAATAATAATAATAAAATAATATAATAATAATAATATACTACAAATAATAATAATAATAATAATAATAATAATAATTAATAATAATAATAATAATATAATAATAATAATAAAATAATCATATAATATAATAATATAGAAATAAGAAATGTATAAATAATAAATATAATAATAATAATAATAATGATAATAATTAAAATAACAAAACTAAAAATAATAATAATAATAATAATAATAATAATAATAATAATAATAATAATAATAATAATAATAATAATAATAATAATAATAATAATAATAATAATAATAATAATAATAATAATAATAGGTAGCTAAATGGTGTAAACCGTAACTCTAAGACATCTCTTTTGAGAAGTCAGTAATTTATCATTACTATTTTCTTGAACATTTTTTTTTTGTTCAATTCAATTTTTTTAAATACAAAAGGAAAAAAAAACATATAAAGGAAAAAATACCTTTAATTCAGAGTGTAACAAAACCCTGTCATAACGTTACAGATTAGGATTTTTGATTGCATTTTTTTATATTATATTATATAGGAGTATATATGAACAGAACACACTTGCGTACACACAGCAAAACAAACAAACACACACCTAGTTATGTTTATATAAATATACAAATCTAAACATACACTCAGCAAAACAATACACGGACATACCAAAACACTCACCTTAAAACACATACTCAGCAAAATACACACAAACACAACAAAACATATAAATACACATATCTAAACATACACAGCAAAACAAAAACAAGAACACACCTAAACAAGCACATTAAAATACGCGCGCGATATTATAAACAAGTCTGCCAACCCACACAGCAGAAAGACCCAATTATAGTTCTTATGTATAAGTAACTTAAGTTCCATTTTGGAATGTTTCTGCTATGGCTCATGGTTTATCTATTATTCCATTAATGTGTTTTATTTCTTTATGTTATATGTTTTGAGCTGTTGTGATGTGGTGTGATGTGATGTGATGTGTGTGTGTGTGGTGTGTGATGTGTGTGTGTGTGTGTTGCGACAGTGTGTTTTGTGTTGAAAGATCCTTCGTATTGTGTGGAGATGATTTAAGGTTACATGGGTCCCCCTTCTTCATCAATAGGTAATTGTTGTATTACACATTTACAGTAAATAATGATTGATGTTTTATTAAACCTATACGACTTACCTATACGTAATTTCTTAATGGTCCTTTCTATAAAATAGTTTTTCTTATAGTATCATTATATATATAATATATATATATTATACTATATATATATATATATATAATATATATATATATATAATTATATATATATATATATATATATATATATATATATATATATATATATATATATATATATATAGTAGACCCATACCAAATATACATTAAAAAAAAAATTAATTAAATATCTTCTTTTATATATTTATTTAATTTAATTTAATTTATCTGATTTAAATTTAATATAATTTAATTTAATTTAATTTCATTAATTTAATTACACTTTATTTAACTTTCTAATTTAATTAAATTTAAATAAAACAATATAATTTTCTTAAATTAAATAAAACAATTTAAATATATTTCATTAAATTTCTTAATTTAATTAAATTTAATTAAATCTAAAGTGATTAAATTAAGATGTCATTTAATGTAATTTAATTTAATTAATCTTAACCAAAACATATAGTTTATCTAAATTGTATTAAATTAAATTTAATTTAATATTTTTAATTTAATTTAGTCAAACATTTTTATAATACAATTTAGTTACGCTTATTTTAACTTAATCTTATTCATTTGTATTAAATTCAGCTGAATTTATTTAATTTATTATATAATTATTCTTAATTTCTTTTACCGATTCATTTGTTCCAGCTTGTCTTTATTTCTTGTCTATTAATTTTAGAGAAATTAATAGAGTCAGTTCTGCTTGAGTTCTTGAAAATAGGTTATGTTATGTTATGTTATGTTATGTTATGTTATGTTATGTTATGTTATGTTATGTTATGTTATGTTAGGTAGGTTAGGTTAGGCTAGGTTAGGTTAGGTTAGGTTAGATTAGATTAGGTAAGGTTATAGGTTAGGTTAGGTTAGGATAGGTTAGGTTAGGTTTGGTTATGTTGTGTTATGTTATTGTTATGTTATGTTATGTTATGTTATGTTATGTTATGTTATGTTATGTTATGTTATGTTAGGTTTCTAGGTTAATCTAGGTTAGGTTTGAAGCTCAGTGGAATAATAAGCGTGGGTTACATATTGAATTAGGTATAGGTCCTCCATTACCCCCCTAAGCTTGCTTGGTTTCTGTTACTCCTCGAAGGACCATAGGACCTCTGTCATGATTCGCTATCTCTAGTTTATCACAGCAATGGTTTCAGTCATCGAGTGATTTAAGCTTTTCATGTGATTAGCACACACAACCCCGACTTGGTTTTGCTTTCTCGACCGACCAGGAATCAATCCCGAGGTACAAGGAATGTTAGCCCAGTGTTCTACCAGCTAATCTACGGGACACGCTCCCTCCTTAGAATTATGAGTAGGCTTATATAATGCTTAGGATTTGGGATCCTCCCTCCCTGGAACTGAATGACTATAATATATAGGATACTGGTTCTCCTGTATTCGGACTATGAGGTTCTAGGTTTTCTCAAAATAGGACTATTAAACATTAAAATACGCGCGCGATATTATAAACAAGTCTGCCAACCCACACAGCAGAAAGACATATAAATCTAGAATTCGGGGTTCTCCCTTCATAGAGCTACTAGTATATCCTCTTAGGGTTGGGGATTCTTCCTCCCTGGGACTATGAGTATATAAAACTTACGGTTCGGGGATCTCTCTCCATAGAACTTTGAGTATATATTATTAAGGGTTCGGGGTTCTCCAGCCTTATAACTATGAGTATGCAATATTTAGAATTCGAGGTTCCCTCTCAGAGTTCTTACTTAGATACTTAGAGTTCGAGGTTCTCAATAGTATTATAAATATATGATATTTAGAGTTCGGATTCTCCTCTCTAGGATTATGAGAGTCTGATATTTAGAGTTCGGGGTTCTCCTACCTAGGATTATGAGTATATGATATTTAGAGTTCGGGGTTCTCCTAATTATATTTATGAGTATATATGATACTTAGAGTTTGGGGTTTTCCTCCCTATGATTCTGAGTATATGATACTTAGAACTTGGGGTTCTCCTCTGTAGGATTATGAGTATATGATACTTAGAGTTCAGGATTCTCCTCCCTAGGATTATTAGTATATAATTCTTAGAGCTAGTGGTTCTCATTCCTAGGATTCTGAGTATATGATACTTTGAGTTCGGGGTTCTCCTCTCTAGAATTATGAGCATATGATACTTAGAGTTCGGGGTTCGGCTCCCAAGGATTATGAGTATATGATACTTAAAGTTCGGGGTTCTCCTTCCTAGGATTCTTGGTATATGATACTTAGAGTTTGGGGTTCTCCTCCCTAGGATTATGAGTATATGACACTTAGGGGTTCTCCTCTCTAGAATTATGAGTATATGATATTTAGAGCTTGGGGTTCTCCTCCCTAGGAGTATGAGCATATAATATTTAGAGTAAGAAGCTTCTTCTTCTTAGGATTATGAGTATATGACACTTAGAGTTCGGGGTTCGCCTCCCTAGAACTATGAGTATATTATACTTAGAATTCGGGGTTCTCCTCCCTAGGATTATGAGTATATGATACTTAGAGTTCGGGGTTTTCCTCCCTAGGATTATGAGTATATAATACTATATGCAGCTTAATTGGGAAGCACTCACGAAATATTTTATTGGACTAACACTAAAAAAACATCTTTATAAAGGAGGATTTCTGTATTTTATTCAGGTTTGCGGAGCTTGTAAATTTCTGAAATTTTCAACTACGGGTTCATCACTTTAAAATACTCTGTTCCGACTCAACCATTGTCCGGATCCGACATTAAACCCCTTTATTTTATAGTAAAAAGATTTTTTCCTTCTCCAGCTCTGGCCCCACCCAAACAATGGCGGCACCATCTCCGTCCTCACAGCCAGGTTTTCATTTCAGTTTGGTGTAAGGTATTATACACAAATCAATACTCACTCATACCTATCATATAGATAACTCATAGTGTAAAATATCCTTTCTTACATACAATAACACACAGTCTTTATACTTTCATCCTCGTTATACTCACACAAAGTTAGATCACTCTGGAATCGTGCGCTGATGATTCGAACACCCTGTAAGGTTTATGCTTTGAAGCTTGGCTTGTATTTTCAAGCCTATGAAGTTTATGCGTTCATTTTGTCTATCATCACTAATGTGTTATTAATTAACACATAAAATAATACATGACATTCAACCATATTCCATTTTAAGGTCATACCATGCTCGCACTGCATTCAGAGCTTCCTCCAGCCTTAAATTATGGAGAAATCATTTACCCGCACCCACGGATATCTGAAGTTTTATATCCACCTACATACAGTGTTGAGTTGCCAAAATTTTAACAAACGATTCTCTGCTTTGTCATAAGATTTAGATACTTGTTCGCTTCTCTGTTTAATTAAACAGCAATCGAGTTAACTGCATGCCGGTTAGCTTTCGAGAAAAATGTTTTAAGTATCGGTTCGGCGGTCCGGCTCCAGCTCCGGCTTCGGCTCACCCCTGACTAAATCGGTATAACAAATCTTTTCAACAAAATTTCTATTTTTTTTCTTTTTTAACTTAAATAAAGTGACTATTAAGACTATATCATAAATAAAAATGTCGAGAGTTCTAATTTAATTATAGGTTTTATTAATTATAATTAATAATATAAACAATAATATGAAGATTATGATTAATCTCTAATTATTATTAGAGATTAATCATAATCTTCATATGCAGATAGAAAAATTAATAATAATAATAATAATAATAATAATAATAATAATAAAATAATAATAATAATAATAATAATAATAATAATAATAATAATAATAATAATAATAATAATAATAATAATAATAATAATTTTGCAACTTTAGAGGAAATTCAGTTTAATTCCAAAATAATTTCAACTGGGATTGCGGAGAGGGTAAACCGGCTCCGACTCCGGCACCTGCTCCAACCTCTCTCATTTAGTTTCTCACAGTTATAATTATAATTATACATAGGTTTCTTGTGGTGAGCTACCAAAATTTTAACAAACCGGTTCTCTGCTTAGTCATAAAAAGTGAGGTTCGTTTTCATGTTTAATCAAATAAACAAAAGCGTTATAACTATACCAGTACGCTTTCCTGAAAATATTTATAAATACCGGTTTGACCGAACCGGTTCAAACTCATCATTGCATAGTGAATAGAGCGCCCGGTTACTGTTAACTCAGCGACGCGGAGTCCAGTGTTCGAATCCCGCTGATGGAAAGTAAAATCTCCTTTGACTCATTCATTATATATATATAAAATAGCCTATGTACGAAAAATATTTTGTGGTAAATAGTTTTTTTCCTTCGACTCCGCATTCATGTTTTAAACTTTTTTTTTTTATACAAATAATTAATTATTTTATTGCAGTAAAAAATGAATTTTTCTTTCCCTCCATAACTCTCCGACATCAACCCCTCCTCCCTCAACCCCCCTTTACCTTATTTCATACAAAACTTTTAGTTTTTAAACAGGTGGTTTGTTACATCTTATAAATCTAAAATGGAGGAACAAGCACATTAGCGGATATCAATTCCTTGATATATAAATATATATATATATATTATAATATATAGTATATATAATAAGTATATATTATATATAGTATAATAGTTATATAGTGTATAAACATAGCCTGTATTTGGATATGCGTATATATATAGTTGATAGTATAATATATTATTAACAAAGTAATACATGATAGTATATATATAATTATATAATAATATATAATATATATATATAAATATACTATACTATATTATACTATTATATTACATATATATATTATTATATATATACTATGATATACTATATATATAAATCATATATATATATAAACCCTTAGTTGCTATATATTATTTATTTATCTATATACCTATAAATTGTATATATTAATATAGATCTATACATAATAGTTAATATATATTGTATTATCTTATATATCTTCTTATATTATCTATACTGTTTCGTCGTCAGGGTTATTATATATGATATAAATTCGGTAAAATTTACAATTGCTGATAGTAATATATATTATATAAAATATTATATCAATATAGATAGATAAGATTATAGTAAGCAGATAAATTAGAGTAATGATAAAAAGGGTCGTAAACCAAAAAAGACGAGTGATAAAGACGAGTAATATAGATGAGTAATAAGTACTAATATGAAGGATAGAGTAATACGTAGTATAGGTAAGAGTAATTGAATATCGTAGAATTAGAGAGCAAGTATGTAAACTATATTTATTTGTAATATGAACACCAATTTTTAGTCTACATTGTGCTACTTTTTTATGTATTTTTACCTGCTTATTTATTTTTTTGATCACATATCAACTTGCTGGGAACTTTTTTTCATCTTACTATATCACTGCTAAAAAGAACCAAATCGTGCAAAAAGTCGATTTATATGTGGGAGGAGCTTATCTCCATCCGCTCCGCCTACTGACAAGCCGAGAGCTCTTTTATCTAACCTTCCAAAAATTTCTTTTGCATGGGAAAAAAGTGTGGGAATATTTTTTTATGAAGGATTATGGTATAAAAATTTTGGAAAATGGCGGTTTATATATATATATATAGTATTATAATAGTGCGTATAATATATTGTATTATAGTATATTAAGTATAATTATATAGTAATGCCCTATGCAAAGATAAGTATAGATAGATAAGCTTAAAGTACAAGTATAGTAGAGTATATTAAAGTATAGTAATATAAGCATATATATAGAGCAGTATATAATAAGTATACTAGATAATAATATAATAGTGAGCTATATATATTACGATGATCTATATTAAGGAACATGTATTACTTAAAGAGTGGTTGACTGCCGTTAATATAGGACGTTACGGTTAATGTTAAGTTAAGTTTGGTTAAGTTAGTTCAGTTAGGTTAAGTTAGAGTTTAGTTTGTTTACTAAAAAATTTTAATATGGTTATTAATTGTTAAAAAATTGATTAAAATGAACGTACATTAATAATTGATAGTTACATCGCTCCCTGGGAGTCACCACTTATAATAGGGCCAATATAGTATTATATAGTATACGTAAGCTAGAGGTAATATCTGTTAGATGAGAGTATAAAGTAGGCAGTAGAGATGAGTTATATAATATATAGAGTAAGTAGTATATATAGTATATAGATAGAAGTAAATGTATATATATATACATATATAGTAATACACGATAAGTAAGATTATCTTATTTGATTTATCAGTCGGAATAAAGTAATCTGATTGATAGCAATTTTCAATATAATATAAATAACTGATAGTATAGAGGTAATATATATAGTCATATAAGTAAGTATATAACATGAATAGTGAAGTATATATATATATATAATGAATATATATATACAGGTATATAATAATAGTCAAGAGATATATATATATTATAGTAGAGATATAATATAATAATATGATATATAATATTATAGATAATAATAGATACGAAACAACCTAGGATCTGGAAGAGAGAGAGTCATCGAAATCCCTTATATAAGGGTGAAGGGATAAGAGGTAACTGTAGGAATTATAGGGGACTTAGTTTTTATCGAGTTGATATGTAGGGAAGATAGCTAGTATGCTGAGTAATTGTATGGTCGAAAGAGTGAGCGTACGAGTGACTGAAAGGCTTGATATAGGTGAAGACAAGGTGCGTTTCCGAGTGGCTGAGGAATGTGAGGATCAATATCTGGTACATTGAAACAAATGATTAGAGAGTGAGAGAGAGGGAAGGAGAAGAAGAAATAAATTGTATCTTAGGCTTATGGATTGGCCATGCAGGCGTATGAAGGGATTGAGAATAGGGAAGCATTCTATGGCAAGGTGTAAGTGATGTATGGTGCTGGTGGTAGGCTAAAAGTATGAATGGAATCAAAAGTAATGTAGACATAGTGAAAGCGTGTGGTGAAGGAGAACATAAATGGAGTCGACAGGTGGATTGAGGTTTAGATATTAAAAGAGCGGAGTGGAAGCAGGGAAATGTGTTAAGTCTTCTTGTTATTCAAATTCTGTGAGTATGGAATAGGGTTTATCAACCGATTAAGAAGATGGGGATAGGCGGACGGTTGTTAAGAAATGAGATGGGAGAATATCCTTCCATTTTGGAATCTTCTACCCCATTATGAGATGTCAGATGATTTAGTTTTGGTGTTTCCCGCTATTGAATTTAAGCAACTGTGAGTTGGTATAATGAGGAAGATCTGGCAGGTGTAAGGTAAAAGGAGGGGTTAGAAAGTAAAAAGCGTAGATAAGAGTAAGGTTCAGGGTTGTGGAGGTGAGGACAGCGCTCGGTGTGAAGTTATGTTTAGAACTTCGGCAGCTGGAAACAGTGTCTGAGTTTAATATTGTGAGGATAGTATTTGGGATGATAGGGAACCGGATGATCGCCAAAGTGTAGTAGGAAAGTTGTGAATGGCAGGGCAGGTGCTGATAACAATTATAATCGGTAGGGGATGTAAAAGGTACTGAAAGTCGTTAGAGTGCGCTAGGGTCTTACATGAGGTTTGTTGTTACCTGTGACCTGTGTTATTGTATAAGTAGTGAGACTATGGTCCTAGAAGAGTAAGAGGTCTAGGATCTAGAAGTACAATGTAATTCAGTTAATTGAGGAGAAATCTTAGAGGGTGTGTTAGGTGTGAAGAAGAATTGATAGAGAGAATAGGAAGACGTATTAGAGAGTTGTTGTGGTGTGTGGATGTGGGAGGAGGGGGAGGTGGGGGAGGGGGGGGGTTGGAGAGGAGGAAAAAAGAAAGGAAAATAAAAAATTTGGAATAAAAAGTAATTATAGAGGGTTTGGGCATGTGGGAAAGGATGAATGAGAGTCGGATGGTTAAGCGAATGTATAGGTGGTGAGTGTGCTGGGAATCGACGTCTGGGAGAACCGGAGAAAAAGTGGAATGAGTCAATAACAGGAATGCCTGAGAAAAAAAATGGCGAGTTTGGGCAGAGGCGTGCAGAATGCTAAAGGAGGAATGAATGGAGGGTTTTTGTAGAGAGGGTATGGTTGTGGCCCACCTGGGCCAAGAGATGAAACCCCACATGCTGCGAAGATCGATAAGTAGGGTGCGTCGCCTGTCACCGTGAAGCTATGGGGTGATTTTCTGACTGCGACAAGTTCTACAAACACTAAAAGCTATAAAAGGGGCGGTAAGAAGCTGGGTTTATTCTTTATAGTGATGCTGCTTTTAGTATCTTACTACTACTTATTTCATCTCTGAACACATACAATAAATATTCCTAGATATCCTAAGAGCTAGAAAGGTGAGTGGGATGATATATATGAGGAGTACTATAAGTATTAAGAGATAGTAGATAGTCTAATATATATATAGCATGAGAGTAATATATATATAGATAGATAGTATATAATATATATTATTTTATTGATATATGTATATTAGATATATATATTATAGTAAGTACACGATAATATGAAGAGAATATTATATAGTAAGTAGAGATAGACTAGATAGAGTAAAGATAGATAATATAGATGATAGATAGATAGATAGATAAGATAGATAGATTTTAGATGTAGATATAAAAGAACATACAAACATTTTCCAAACAGCTAACTTTACATCTCTTGACAAAACAATACAACAATTTCAATAAACCATTCTAAAGGCATCCAAAAAATTACATCCCACAAGGCTGACCACAGACATTACAGATCCAAATTTCCAACAAAAGAAAAAACTCTTTAATAAAACAAAGACCTTCCTTCGTGCAAAACAGCACAACCAAATATAACGAGACTGAAAACCAGTAAGGAAAGAAGAAGGATTAATGAAATAGAATTTGAGGAGTTAACATAGAGTGAGAAGGTTCATGTGTAACAGTATTATTATATGAAGGTGTAGGAAAGAGCTTTCAACCCATAACCAATCAACCACAACAAGAAGCTATTTCTAAACAGTAAATAATAACAGAGAAAAACTTCGACAAAACACAACCGCCAGACAACCCACGAAAGCCATTTGCCAGAGAACAATAATCCTAGCCAAATAGTGAATGCAATAATATCATCGTCAAGTTACTAGATTAAAATTAGCCTAACCTAGTGACAGACACCCACCAATGATAATTGGTATAAGTGATTAAAATTAAAGCACTTAGAAAGGTTAAAATATACATTACCCAGCTAAGAGATACTAATACACCATCAAAACCTCAAGAACTCACCATCAGTAAGTAGGTCCAGACAAAATATATATGGGCTAAAGATCCCATGATGAGAGAGACATCTGGTAGCTAACGCCATAGAGAGAAGCAGTGCCTAAACGACCAGAATACTCCGAGATGAGCAAGCATGGAGAGTCATGCACCACTCCTCACAGTCTTGAGAAAGCACCGCAGGACATATATATTCCTCATACTAATGTTTGCGCCGAAAGATATCGAGGAATTTTTTGATGATTTTTACACGCAAAACACAGACCTAGTAGCGCACACTAGCGCGACCGCAACTATCTCTTTCAATGCGCACTCACAGACCGCACCGAATCTCTAATATTTTAATATTACCAACCATGCAGGTTCAACTTGAGGATATGTGATGGCGTATCACGTCCATACCGCCCAAAATGAACGCACCACGCAGCCGCACTCGAGCACCTGGTTCGTAAACCACCCTAAACCATTACTAAAATACCATAACAAACATACCAACAACCCAGCTTCGAAATAGACTTATATCATTAATTTTCAAACATATTTTAAAAAATTCTCTAACCCCCACCCTCATTCCCCTCTCAAATACACAACATGGTTTTAGACAAAAACATTCCACTATCCCACACTACTTACTACGATCTCACACAAATATATCCTCACGGGATTAACTCAAAACCTACCACCACTCTTTTAGTAGTCAATATAGACATAAACAAGGCTTTGATACAGTTCCACGTCACCTTTTTAATAAAATTACCTAAATTTTAAACATCAGAATATAGAAACCATCAATAACAGAGAAATAATAGCGAAATTCCATATCCCGATGCGTACCCGCGAAAAGTCATACAAGGAGACGCCACACTTCCTCGGTAATACAGGAGTTTATTTAATGGAGTGTCCTAAAGGTGACCAATTATATCACCAACACTCTTTTTACATAGCTTTCATGAGATACGATCATTGCCAAACCACGATTCTCCTGCAATAAAATCAAATGAGCTAGTAATTGATGACTGCTGGACAATCATATCTCAAATGATACATCTATACATACAGCAAGTTGAGTGACTACGGCGCAATTACATGAAACCTAGACCGAACAGTGGCTTATCAGCGAAACAGAATGACTCTCCTTTTCGCACCAGAAAATCCTCCATCACACTGCTCACATCTACTTCATATAATTTAGAGTATAGATTAGATACGTAAGTATGTAAAGTATGCGTGAATGGCATGAGTATTATACGTCCATATAATAAGCGTATGGTATATATACGTTACTTTTTAGAAAGCAAATGAACAGACTTGCACAGAGATCAATTATACCCATTTCCAATATGTAAGTTTTTACCTTCATTAAAGTCAACAGACCTCCTACCAATAATAAACAAAAACGACCAGCCAACCTCGGCCTAACTTTTGATTACCACACATCATGACTTTCACTCACACGCATAAAAAATTCAATTACCAGTTAGGGACATACATAATACTAAATGCAATGAAACACTAACCAGAACAAATTTGGCCAACACAAAGAATCCCTCACTATTATATACAGGCAATAACATCGTATCTCCATTTGTTGATATCTTTTAATCACCACCGCATGGGAGCCCGTAATTAGCATCAGTACCATAAACATGTCAAATAACCATAGAGAGCGTTCAAAACAAATGCTTTCAGAATAATAAAGGTACTACCCCCTATCCATCAATTTCAAACAGAACACAAAAATTCTTCCTGTAACTAGGGCCCATCTCTGATATGAATAAGGCTGCCAGTTTTACAGCAGATCACTCTCAACAGACCACCCCCTACACCAACAAGGAAAACAAATCACACCAGCTATACACTAGGTATTCTAGCCATATATCAACAGTAAACTACACCCTCCCACAGACACTCATTACTCAAGCACGATCCATACTCCACTTAACACAAGGAGCGATCTTCTGAATCCCAAACAACACCATCCCCCCCAAGCGCATCATCTCGAAATCCCGAAATATCTCCCACAGAACAAACTTTGGACCACCAAACCAGAGTGATGATGTCCCGTCTCCGATCTGGGCACCATCCCCCCCCCTCCCCCGTCAGGAACATAAATTTAGATTTCATGATGCTCTCTCCCCCTACTGTCAAAGATGTCACTCCCTAACCAATGATGATGACACAAGACTATCTACTTAAACTAAACTGCTCGTACTGACGAACATCAGACGCTACTTCGATTTTCTCGCTCTGACGGATCTATGGGCCCAGCTCGCTGTGGTGCGCAATATCTCAGGATCGCGCCGTTTCTTCTAGGGGGAGCGGGAAGGCTACCAGGTAATATATATATATATTATATTATATATTATTATATTTAATATATTAAATAAATATGTAAAATATTAAATAATCTTTTATAATATATATATATATATATTATATATTATATTATATATATATATATATAATTATATACTATGATTTTTGTTGGTAAAAAATATAAGTATATATATATATATATATATATATATATATATATATATATATTATATATATATTAATATATCTATTTTAATATATATATATATATATATAATTATATATAATATATATATATATATATATTAATATAATATAATATATTTATCTTGCTCTCTTAACAGGTAAAATCAATTATAATTTCCTCCATTTACATTGCGTAGCTCGATGAACACTCACTAAAGTCAGTTCCATTAGTCTTTCACATCTCTGTATAATTGAGAAAGTTTGTTTTGAGACTTTTCATAGCAGAGAAATATCTTTCTGGTGTGCACGATTCGGGTATGATAGATCCCAGCAAAAAATTCCTATAGGATCCCATTCATTCCTATCTTAATTAAGATACGAATGGATGGGATCCTACAGGAATTTTTTGCTGGGATGTTAGAATACTTAATTATGAATATAAATGTGACTGTGTTGATCAAATTTATTTAAAAATATTTTAAAATTTTTAATAGATTTCGATTGAATTACTTTACAAAAATTGGTAAGTATGGATCTATGGCTCAAGAACTTGTTTCCTAATCCCTAATCTGAAAAAATTCATCAAGAAACGGAATTGCAATTTTTTAGTTTCTTTTCATTTTACACTAATTCTGACACGAGACATTTCAATTTCTTTATTAATTAATTAATTAACAGAAAGCCTTTCTGTTTCAAATACCAAATTATTTGAAATATTTTTATCGATGTTTTTGTGAAAATCTTTTAAAGCAAACATCACATTTTCAGTATGATTAAGATCAATTGGTGTCACTAATGATGGGGACTGCAATATATAGTACTTAATGGAAGAGTGAAGGTGAATAAAGTTGAAACTTGAAATCATAATTAAATTTTTGTTTTTGTTTAGGGACATCTTTTTCAGGAGTTGGAGTGATGGTGGGAGGCAGATTAGGTTACAAAGACGCAGGCCTCTTACGTGAGTTTGGTGAACTCAGTCGGAAGGGTATGGGGGCAGAGTTACTTGGCAGGAAATGTTCTCCAAACTATGTGGAGGATGAACAGACTTTGTTTCATTGTGGGTCAGTTGAAAACTGGCACTCGGGGTAGGGCTGTTGACGGCATTTTGGGAGGGAGATTGGATTGAAGGCTGTTTTCTATTTGAATGGTCGGCAATATAGACAGATCGAGCAGGCAAACAGGTTACAGTACTTGCTTGAGTCTCGCTGGGATTTGGGGGAAGGGTTCTACTGGAATGGAGTTGTGTCGGCTGCTGCAATTTTACATAGGATTGCCTCGATCTTGTAGGATATTTGTCTTTGAGTGACTGGTCTTGTATGGCATCTCTCCTGCTCAATTTTTTGTATGGTGCATAATTAATACACAAACCCCTACCTGTTCAAAAAAGGTAAGATGGGTATTTAAGGAGAGAAGCACTATGGGGTCCTTCACAGTTTTTGCAGAGTTGTGTGTTTTTACAGGGAATGTGAAATTCTTCTCCACAGACTGGGCATAATATGTCATATGCGGTACCAACAGTATTTTTCGTGGGTGACTAAACCACTGACATATTAAGCACAATGGGGGGGGGCGTCTGGTTCGGGGAATACACCGTACGAAACAGAACACTGTAACCCTGTAAACCACAATTTTCACCTTTAGTCATGCGAGAAAAGGTGTGTAAAGTCAGTAGTACAACCTGAAAGAATTGAGCATGTCAGGCGAAGTTCCCGACGTGGCGAAAACTCTGTAAACGTTAGAACAAGAATCTTTTCTTCTGGTAAGATTCTTAGAAATAACAGCATATCTCTTGTCTTTTCTGTTCTAAAGAGTAATAGTGCCTTTGGTTGGAGTTTCTTATTCCATCAGGAGCGGAAATAAGAGGATGTTCCGAGAGAAATTAAGGATGAAAAGATAGAACTTATCGATTTCGAGGTAGTAGCTTGAAGAAGAAGGTACACGTTTCTCATTAATGTGATGACTAGGGGGAGGGGTCTTCCATTCCTAAAGCATTTTCAAGTGAATCGCTTGAAATATGGTCTATGTTCAGTAAGAGCTTTGGAGTGGTGGATCGCAATAAGTAATACATCGGGAATGTTGTGTCAGGCTGGCAGTCCCTGAGGGGGAGCAGCATATGGAGTAAACAATTGAGAACGACTAGGACGGGGGCAACTTTTCGGGGTTTCACTGGCCGCTTGGGCACCTGGGATGTCCATGGCGCGCCAGGCGACTGATTGCTGGAGATTGACAGAAGCCTTCCAGGTGAAGTGGAACAGACGCTTCTACGGTTTAATATTCGAAGTGCAATTCAAAAGAAGTAGTCCATTAACGGTGGGAGGAGTTCGGTTATCGATAAATCCATCAGACTCCGAGGCAAAGTAAAGTTTTCCATGGTATGTTAAATTAAAGGGGTCCCCATGGGTGTCAAACCCAATGAGGTTTGTGCCAGGAGGACCGCGTAAGCGAACGGGGAGACTCTTATTATAGATGTTCCAGAGAGGTCAGGGAAACAAGATCACATAATGACTGGTGCTATGAGGTCTGTGGACCATCACGAACGGGTGATTTGGTTCACACCCCTTCAGCACAGATTATGCCAGGTGACCCACCCATAAGGAAGGGTGTCATCTACCTCTCTGGGGGAAAAAAAAAAAAAAAAAAAAATTTTTTTTTTTTTTAGAAATTGTGATTGAGAAAGTAGATTGAAAAAAATTGAAAATTAATATGAAAGATGAGGGGAAAGGATGAAGGCGGCTGAAAGATTACATGTGACAAATGATAATGCACAAATGCGCAACAAATTTCCATTCTAGTGCTGGGGCAGGAGGGATGCACAAAGACCCCAAAGCATTGGTTATTATTACTATGTCATGCTCTAGGTTGTATATCAAGGGCATAACACCATAATAAGAATCAATACCCTCCTGCCTGTGGGGAATATATAATATATATATATATTTATATATATTAATTAATATATATATATATATAGTATATAGTATATTAATAATATATATAAATATATATATATATATATATATATATATATAATATAATATATATTATATATATATATTATTAATCTGAATGATACTGATGAACGCATATGAGAAAAATATGCCGATGACGATTAATAATCGCATCACTAGTTTTTTTTTTTTAAATATATATATTTTATATTATATATATATGAATAAATATATTAATTATATATATAATACTATATATATATATATAATATAATATATATATATATATTATATATATATTATATATATATATATTATACTATATTAGATTTTTAGAATACATCCAATTAGTTCTTACTTTCTTTATCGTATCCTAGCGACCTTTTACCCTATAGATTTATAGCATTCTCTGCATTTGTGGAAGTTCCTGAGTAAAATATCAAACTTTCAACCTGACATTGAATGAGGCTCTTATTGGCATTGTGTTTACTAAAACTGATAAGGAGCTAATTAAAATCTTCATACTCTTTTAAGCTAAGAAAAAGAACCAAGGTATAGAGCATAGATGTTATTCAAACTTATACTTAACTCATTTTTTAATGCATTTTCTTTTTACACTTCTGCTAGAGTTATTCAGTCTTCTTTCATGCATTTTGGTGTCTCAAGCAAGCTAAGAACCATTTAAATGTATATTATTTATGTAGATCTATTGAAGATGACAATGATTTATTTATGTGGAAAATTTTTTTTGACAAAGTCAGCTCGATGTATTTAATTTATTACTTATTATTGTATTTACTAATTAGTATTATTATTGTATTTATTACTTAGTATTGTATTACTTTTTCTCATATACCGGAAATCTTTGGTTTACTCTTTCTGAAGGGTATCTTCGAGGCAGGGTAGGACAGCATTCTTCAGGCAATTTTTTTTTATCAAATCAAAACAAAAAACAAAAAACAAAAACACAAATTAATATTGTCACCCGTCGAACAATTTTTATTCAAGTCCAATTTCAATCAAAGAAAAACGAAAAACTTGTTTCAAGAATATTTTAATTTGTTTACATAACATCCGAATTAAAAAACGTCCCATATCGAAAAATTTGTTTTTAGATAGAAGTGGGCTATCATAATTAAATTCTGAAGGACATGTATTTTAAAAGATTAAAATTTGTATCAGACTTTAGGCCTAAAATTTAAAAAGTAAAACTTTCATCTGAAATTATTCATCAAAACACTAATGAATTTCAAGTTTACATTTTGCGGACTCGTAAACATTAACAAGTAATGATAAATAGCGGAGAATCTAATGTAAACATAACATAACTTGATAACTGACTATCGATCGGTTCTTGTTTATTTAAAAATAAGATGGAAAATTTATTTAAAAAAAGTAAAATAATAAAAAATAAAAATTTCTTTATAAAATATCTATGTACACAAATGTGTGAACATGTAAAAGAAAACATGAGTGTGTGTATATGTGCGTTAAGTAGCTTTAAATATTTGTAAATTTAAACATTATGCAATAACTTATAAGAATAATAGAAAAAGTTAGCTACTAGTAAAATTAATCAAAATATTCTTCCAGAGTACATACAAATTTTGCTTCTACTAGATTATATTTAAAATTTTGTAATTTTTTTGAAATACAAAACTGAACTTCAACCATGGGTAAGGACCGGAAAACCATTTGGCGGCAACATCATTATTATTACTTTCCCGCTCCATAAATTTAATTTTGCTCAGTTACCTGGTTACAGTAATGTAATTATTAATTATTTATACGAGTTTACCGAAAAAAAGAATGATTTTACAAATTCATATTAATTTCCTTCAGACACTCTTTTACAGACTCCACTCACTTTTCCTTCGGTCTCGCTACCGGTCGATTCTCAACATACTTATCTCTATACACACTCTTAACCAACCGACTATCATCCATCCTTTCCATATGGCCAAACCACCTTAATACTCTCATTCACTCCTTTCATCACATCATACAGCTCCCTAATAAGCTCATTCCTAATTTTATCAATATTCCTCACACTTAAAACATCCCCGAGATTCTCCATCTGGACAGAGTGCAGCTCAGATCTATTCGTCCTATTCCACACCATACTTTCAATAGTATACATTAACATCGGTAACAGCATACCCTTATTCAAAACCATACTACACTCCAGATTTAATGCCCTGCATTCACCAATGATTTAATTGCTCCAGCCACTCCTAACTTTCCTACCACATTGGCATCATTCGTTCATTTTTCATCAAACATATAACCAAATATTTAAAGTCGGATACTTGTATTGGAAGTTATAATTACATATGTGAAAAATATTTTACAGTAAAAAAGGTTTTTGTTCCTGTTCCACTCCAAATTTCTTGATCGGGTTCTGAACCAACTTCACCCGAAGCCTTAAAACTCTACACTCACAAACCTGAAATCAACAGGGTCGTATAATATCCAAGTTAAAACTTCTGTAAGACTTAAATTCAAGAAATTAACGAGAAAAAAAAACACGTCAATCCACCAAAGAAATCTAAATCGACGAAGTTCGATTTCAAATAAGCAGGATAAGTAAAAATAAAAAATATTTCATCAGTAGAAATAATTCGATGATAAAAGAGTTTAAAAAACGACTGATGGCTTGTCATTCTACTTACTTGCGGCTGTAAAAGGTTTTATGGTGACCATTCAGGTGCCCCCCCACAATAACCCAGGGCCTACTCAGAAATAGAATGCAGGGCAGGACTAGTAGAGAGAGACTTCATGGGTCCTCTGGAATTGTAAAAGGCGCCGAATATCTGGCTAATATAACCACACAACGCTTGTAATACCCCACACCCTCTAGCCAACTATGTTTATCTCATTTGACGCCCTTTAGATACAAACTCTTGTCATCCTAACTAGCGGATTAAACTCCTTGCCACAGGTATTACAACGAAGCCTGCCCATCTCATTATAATTCTTTATACAAAAAATCAATAAGCGCAAAATAATAAGTTTTCATTTTGTTTAAGTTAAATTACAAGATTTTGGACTTTTAAATAATTATAAGTGTAGATACAAACGGAGCCTAGAGACTTTCGCGTAGTGTCTTACATAACAATTTTAATTATAAATCTTTACAGTTTTCTTGGGCTTCCTTCCGAGCCTATAAAATGAAGCAACTTTTCTTTTACCATTTTAAATCACATATTATAATCACTGGATATTTATCATATTGCTGAAAATTAAAAATCGATGTGGAAGAGTTGGCAAATTATTTTATCAATTTCATGCTTTTGATATTAGGTTCCATAATTTTAAAACTGCCCAACTACCTACAGCTATAAATCTTGTCCATTTAGTTATGAAATCATTGGTTGTTTATCAGGTAAAATAAATGAGAATAAGGTAAATTAATAACCGCTTTTCCCGCACTTTTACAATGCAAATGTTTAAAATATTTCATGGTAAATTTTTTTTTTGCTCCATTACAAGCTTCGCTGGTCAGTTGATAAATTAAAACTTTACATTTATTAACTGTTAATAATAATTCCTAAGTATCCTTTAGAAACACGATATTTGGGAGATTTTATGTTGTACATGTTTTTGTTTACAGTCATAATAGGTTTTTAAATTTTATCCAAAAAATCTAAACCAGTGATCTGACGAATCAACACTTTTTTAAATTAGAAAATAAAAAACTTGATTGGTGTGATAACTAACGTTTGTTTTACAATGTTGACAAAATGTTAAGAAAACTACTTTACAGAAACTACCTCAGCCACTGGAGGTATCAGCTAGATTAGGCTGCGAAATCATCTTCAGGGATGCCTTCTAAACTAAATGTAAAGATTCTATGATGATTAGACTTTATATTCGTGACAATAAGAAACACTGCTATTAAATATAGGTGAATCAGCTAGGGCATGGTTGAGGAACTCTTGGTGATGTAGAGATGATGCTGAGAAAAATGTCTTAAAGGAACAATTGCTTTACATTTGATTTGAGATTATGGACAGAATATGGCTAAAGATTTGGGAAGAGATGCAGGAACTATGGACGTGGTAATTTTTTGAGGTCTCTCTGAATCCGTGCAATGCTACTACTTGGTGGCATGCTGAACGCTCGCTAGCTAATTTTAGGTCTCACACACAGTTACCTAATATTTTCAAAACAATACAACTAATTAATATTTAATCTTTAAGGAGTGTACGCAAAGCATTAAAGCAAAATCAATCTTACTAGTTTCCCAACTCGAAGGGTGATTCTCCCAAAGTAGAAATTTGAAATGTGTTCCTGGGGGCAAATTGCCTCATAATTTAATCTATGAGAGATCATTAATCCATAATTTCAATAAATTAGCAGGAACGTGATTATGCAGTTCAAGGGTAGTCGAGTAATAGATGTAACAGGGTGCATTTAGAAGTGGTAGAGGATGTTTAATCAAATTTTTACATTAAAACAAATGATTGAGAAAATTAAAGAAAAATAAATTGTATTTGTTTTATGAACCTGCAACAGGCGTATAAAAGAATTAATAGTTAAGCTCAGTAGCAGGTGTTAGGCTTCTAAATGTAATCAAAAGTATGTATATGTGTCGATGTAAAGCTTCTGTAAGAATAAATGGAGTCGAGACTGACTGGTTAAATAATAATAGTGGAGTAAGGCAGAGACGTGGTTTCCATGGTTATTTAAATTATATATATATAATGGGGCAATAAAAGAATTAGAGGTAGGGGTGATAGGGGAAGGTGTTAGACTGATGGAAAATGAAAAAGAGTGGAGGGTGCCCAACTTATTGTACGCCGATTTGTTTTTGTGTGGTGAATGAGAAGTTTGAAAGGATTGGTAGACGGCTTTGGCAGGGTGTGTAAAAGGTGTTCGAAAGTAAATGTAGGTAAGGGTAAGGTGAAGGTAGTGAGTGAAGAGAGTCCAGGGTGTGAAATCATGATGGACGGTGGGCAATTTGACCTAGTATGAGTTTAAATATCTAGGCTATATGATGCAAGGAAAGTTCGGGGATAATTGCAGTGTAATAGGAAAGTTATGAATAGTAGGAAGGTGGCTGGTTCAATTAAATCCTTGTGAATGCCAAAGGGACTAAGTCTTGACGCGCTGGATTTGCAAACGAGAGTATGGTTGATACCGGTGTTAATATATAGTGAAACTATGATGTTTAATACGATGGTATATATGGATCCTTAGTAGGTACAATTCTGTTTCTGATTATGTACATAAAGGACATGTACGTTGTGAGAATGATTGATAAAATGAGGAATGACCAACGTTAGTAGTTTTTGTTGGTGAGAACGAATTTGCGTAAATTGGAGAGTAATCATCTTCAGTGTATAGATTTGTTGGTCATTAGGGTATAAAGTGATGGATGTAAAGTCCGTTTTTGGTTCAATTAATCTGTTCCAAAAGTATAGTGATTGTGTATCAATTGTCTTGTTGAGACATCGACAAGAAACGAAGTGCATTGATCAGTAAAAAGAATGTGTATTGTTACAACGAGGCAGAAAAAGGTGCATAATAGAAGTGAATGGCGGGGTTTTGTGAGGGGGTATTGTTGTGAGCCTGACCCAAGAAAGGAACTCGTACATTGACAAGGTAACACAGTGAGGGTCCGAAGCAGTCTTGTGAAGACCTAGGGCGGATTTTTTTATTATAAACTATGGCAATCTCTCACTTAATGGTGTGGAGGAATGGGGACTTTGGTCACGTTTTTCTACTACTTTTGTTTCCGGTGTATGCTGAGCACCTCATCCATCTGGGGAAAGGACGGTGAATGATGATAAAAGTTTATTCTTAGAATCACAAATTATACGTTTTCAACAACATATATCAAACTTAATATCTATTTAAAAGTCTTAAATTTTACCAAAAGGATAACAAAAACTAATGGTATTAATGCAGAGATGTTTAATAATGGAGTAACCATTACAAATGATACATCATATACATATGTATTAACACGCTGAATATTTATAAGCAGAGGCATATATATATATACACAACCATATATATACTCTTATATATATATATATATATATATATAAATAATATATTATATATAGTATATATATTATAATCTAATATATATAATAATATATAATATACTAATTAAATATATATATATAATATATAGTATATATATATATATATATATAATCACTAATCATGATTTAATATTTAAATATATAAATTTTATAATTTAGTTATATAAATAAGAATTTAAATTTTAGTCATATATAATTAATAAATTATATATAATATATAAAAAATATCTCTTTTGTGATCTTTAGGTGTATACAATAATACCTTTCTTTTAATGTTAGTGTTTGAATTCAAAACTCTATGAAGCATAAACTATGCATAGGTATTTGAGAAACCTTTCAAATATACATTTTTGAACATTAATTCCATTTTTCTTTTCATTTTATTAAAAAAATTATTAAGTGTTATTTACAAATAATATACTGTATATATATACATGATTTATACACGCTAATATTTAGAGAGAGATTCAAATGAAAAACGAATTTAAAATTTTTTCTAATTTGACAAATTTCTCTTTTTTGTGTATATATTAAAACGGATTTATACGATTTAATAAGTATGTTATAATACATAAATAATACAGAATAAAAATCAGAACCAGGTATGAGGAAAGAAAAAAACCCTAAACATCATTAATACCACAAATATACAGGAAATCATACTTTTCGTATATGTAAGTGCTCGTTTTTATTATTTTAAGGGATGATGAATAAGTATGATGCCTTCTGCTTACAAATAAACTCAGCCTGCTCTCAAGAGGAATGTTTTACCCCATTTTATACATATTGGTAGAAATAAATCTTTACATATAATACAGAAAAGGAAAAAAAAAAGTATACCGTAAATACATTAAGTCTAGAACTTTTAAACATAATAAAGTAAGTCAGGGCACTCTAAAGGTCTAAAATTAATAGTTTTTAAAGTCTTGGTAAAGTTCTGCGAAGAGGTTTCTCTCTCTCAGAAAAAGATATTTAAAGCAATAAATGCAATACTTTTAAATTTTTACCTATATTGCGATTCTCGATGTGTAAATCATGATCGATATAAAGGTCTATATAAAACTTATCACAATATTAGATATATATATATATAATAATTTATATATTAATACATATATCCATATATTTATAATATATATACATGGTTATATATATATATAATATATATATAGTATATATATATAATATACACTGGTATATATAACTCATATATATATATATAATATATATATAATACATTAAGAGATTGACTACCGGTAGTAATATAAAGTTGAAATATAATTTTAATATTATTAGTATAATTATTATTATCTATAATTATTTTTAAGTTTATCTGATCCATTATCAATAGTGGATACCTACATAACTGGCTCATATATAAATAGCAATTTAAGAATAGTAATAAGAATAAATATAAATAATCATACCCTGGTAAAAATTAAGAATTATATGTATGCAACCAAATATGTAACGAATTTTGCTGTTATGTATATCCTCACTATTTGTCAACACTGTGGAATATATAGTGTATATATTTCAATGAGAAATATATATATATTATATATATAGGTATATAGTATAATATAATATATATATATTATCTTATATCTTAAATCTCAAGCTAAATATAGTATATATATATATATATATATATATATTTATTTATTATGACGTGTGTTTGTAGTGTGTCACATAAAGAAGAGCAGAGAGCTTAAACTTTTTTATATCAAACTTGGCTTTTAAAGAAAATTGTTCCTCAAAACATTACAAACCTAGATAATGCTAGTTCAGTTATAATATAGATAGACCAACAATTTCCATAAGCAAAGGAACTGTGAGTCAATACACTTTTGTTTTTCCCCTATACTATATACGTATATATATATATATATATATAATATATATATATAGTTATATTATATATATATTAGTCTATATATATAATAATATATATAGTATATATTATATAGAGGATGGATTCGAAATCCTTAGAAAGAACGGGGTAATAGTAATACTCATAATAAGATGAAAAAGGGGATTATCAAGTACCTAAAACCATTTACATAACTGACAATTACACCTATATATATAAATATATTATATTATATATATATCTTTAATATAATATATAATATATGTTATAATATATAGTTATATATTAGTTATTATATTTTTCTATATTTTATTAATATAAATATAACCAAAAGATATAGTGTGATAAAGATATAAGAAAATTAGTGACGTGGCAGATTCAGGTTCGCAGTTTTTTTTTTTTTAAATTATATTATTTTTTTTATTTATAATCAAAATTTAATATTAATAATTAAAAAGATCAATATTCAATAACTATCATTTATAATAATAATATAATAAGTTAATATAATTTACTTGAATGACATGATGATAAATGATAATTAATTAATAATGACATTATTATTTAATATATATGGTAATAAAAATTATTTACAATTTCGACTAACAGTTATAACACAGCGCAATAAAAATATCAAGTTTAATAGGTATGTCCTCTTTGATAAAGTTTTTACATCATAAATACAAAAAAAATACTCGGGGAATATTTCCTGATGGGATGGTGGGGGGGGGGGAGGAGGTCGCTTTAAATAGTAGGTTGTATGAAAGAAAATGGGGAGGAGCGGGGCGGAGAGAGTTTACAGTGTATATATGGGCTACGTATCCGAAAAAATTTACTATAATTCTGTACACAATTGATTTAGCATATGTTTACATATTTTTTTTAACTTACACTTCTTAACAAAGAGATTTTATCGAAAATAATAAAAAAAACTTTTTCACAACGGGTATGTATTTATTTATAGTTATTCATTTTATTATTATATAATTTCCATGCTAAAGGACTCTTCATTTCCATAAGTATCAAGAGCGAGGTAGATATATGTATAAAATAGTAAGAATTTTTAATATACTAAAAAAGAAAAACAATTATACAATAGTAAATTAAAAAGGCAGGAAATAAAAATCTTTCCTATATGCTAACAGTCACTAATAAAAATGTTACAAATATATAAGAGAACGAAATAAAACACATTGAATTTTAACATACTATATAATATATATATTCTATATATATATTATATATATATATATTTGATATATATATTATATACTATACTATATATAAATATATATATAATATAGTATATTTATATATTATTAACTATATATATATATATATAATATAAGCACAAAATCTAAATTATGTTTGAGAAATCTAAAATAATAAATGTACTTCTCCTCTATATTAATAGCAGCAAGCAATTTCCTCTCCACCCTCCCCCCTTCCCTCAACCACGACGATCGATGACAATTATCAATATCATCACAAGAATTAAGCATTACTCATATTTATATCTATATATATAAAGTTATTAAGAATTATTAACTGTTAATATTAGTAAAAAAAAAAAATTATGAATTCGCAATATAAATCACCAGTTGTCACATTCATAATTATATATATATATATTATATATATATATATATATATATATATATATATATATATATATAATAGAATATATATATATATTATATAATTATAATATATATATAATATAACTACTTTTAACTGTTTTAATTAATTTATAATCATCAATAAAAGTTTCCTAATTACTATCTGATAAGAGGGAAGTACCATAAAATGGTAAGGTATATTAATTAGTCAACAACCCTAGAAGAAAATGATTTTTTTTTTTTAGATTATATATATAGTATATATAAAAGGATTTAGATATTTATAAATATATATATATATATCTATATAAGTATATATATTATATAGTATATATAATATATATATATATTATATATATATATATATTATAGTATTATAGTATATAATATAACCCATTTAGATAGAGCAAAATTAAGAAAAAAAACTATGATATATATATCGTATAATGCCCAGTCTATGAAGATAGAAAGTATGAAGGAAAAACAAGCATTGGCTATATACGGAAACGTGCTACCATTTTCCCCCCTTTTCCCTCCCTCTCTAGCTGACCAATATACATTAAGTTATGCTATGCTACTTCACAGACAACAAACAGATAAAAAACACAGTCACTTACTTAAAACAAATTTTTTCTCTTATTCCTTCTAGCAATAGATACTGTAAATTTTTTTTTAAAAATTTTCTTCGAATGTTTTTATCTATCAAGTTTTTTTTTGTTTTTGTTTTGTTTTGAATTTCTTCAAGATATATAAAAAAAGCAAACAGTTAATACTGTTATCTTTTTATAAATTGTCTCTTGACACCCTCCTCCACCTTTTCAAATCAAAAAATATACAATCAGCAGTTTTTCCTTTTCTAAATTTTAACCTCAACAAACACCATCTTGATGAGAGAATTAAATCACAACAATAAACTCCAAATAATTTTTCTTTTTTTCTACAATTATTTTGTGTCAATAGAAACTACAAAACTACGGAATTTCCCTCAATCACAAAAAAACTCTCCCTCCACAAGACATACATACATACACACACAAATAAAATGGGGTACTCTATAGTTACAGTTACGTTTAAAAACTCTTATAGAACCTAGACACAAATTAATAATAATAATAATAATAATAATAATAATAATAATAATAATAATTATAATAACTAATGCTACCTTAATTTATGCTTCAGGAATGAAATTACCAGTTTAATAAGTATGGTAATTTCATTTTAAATCATTACACAATAAGAAATACAATATCTACATTATAAATTATAAACCCCCGGTCTAACTGATTAACTAAGTAAAGATATTTAGTACATTCTAATTATATATATATATATATATATATATATATATATATATATA
This sequence comes from Trachelipus rathkii, assembly GCA_015478945.1. NCBI lineage: Eukaryota > Metazoa > Arthropoda > Malacostraca > Isopoda > Trachelipodidae > Trachelipus > Trachelipus rathkii. The sequence continues at coordinate 38,639 of JABUQX010038946.1, forward strand.
TATATATATATATATATATATATATATATATATATATATATATATATATATATTACAATACTTTAAGATGGAGGAGGTTCGTATGCTGATGGTGCATTTCCACTTAAAGTGAAGGTATGTTACTGGAGATGGACTCAGATGGGTTCTTCATGAAATATTTTTCTAATTTGGCAATGATGTGCTTTCCTGTAAAGCAGAAAATACTATTTAATCAGTAATAAAAAAAATATTTAGCCAACAGGAGTAAAAGGATAGGAAAGAAGGAAGTAGGAAAAAAAAGAAAGATACAAAAGTATATCAACAATATTATTTTGTCCAAAAATTATTTTTATATCAAGGTTATTCGTCAATGGCGAATCTTCATGAATAATTATTCTAGATATCACAAATTAATATCCAGTAAAAGTAATCAAGCTCACGATGCTAAATTTTTTTTAATATTTGGATAATCTTATAATAATAATAATAATAATAATAATAATAATAATAATAAATTGCTGCCAGTTGCGCAAACTACGATCAATATAATTTCCATTCACAATGAAAGATAGTAATTTGTAATGATATGATATATGATATGATTTGTCAAATAACTGATATAAAAATTCAAAAGTATGTAGTCAACAAAAAAAAATAAAAATATTTTAATCACAGCAATGAAGAATTTAGTAAAGGGAAAGCGTTTTTACCATTTTACCTACTTATATGAAGTGTTTTAAGAAAAGGTTTCATGCAAATTAATTAACTTTTTTTTTTCATTATTGTAACAGGTCTTACAAAATAACATTTATAAATGAGTTTGTACTTCTAAGAATATAATTTGAATATTATGCAATTTTTAAAATATTGATTACGTTAAAATTTGCAGATATCTTATAAACAGATGGCATTATTCCTCTTTACCTAAACTTCATTTCCCAATAAGATCCACATCATAAAATCAAAAAATGCGAATGTTTTGAGAACATGAACATAAA
>JABUQX010038947.1:0-23410 GCA_015478945.1 Trachelipus rathkii
AAGAAGAGATGGTATCCAAGCTCAAGCTTTCGGCTCTTTAAGTTTATAAAATTGTGTATCAAATTATGTAAATATCGATAACAATCTTGAAGCAGAAAATATAGTAAATAGTAGTACTCACCATTCACTTGGAGGGCTCACCGTCTGAATCACAGCAAGTAATAGAGACAACGGTAAGGATATCACAACAAAAAATAACGCAAAAATATCTATGCACTTGTTTAAAGGAAGCACAACAGACGATATGTAAATCCTTGATATTTTTTCTCGAAACGAAAATTATAATAAAATAATAAACTTGAGAGATATGATAAGAAAAGTGAGACACAAAATTTCTGACTTAAAAACTGGAGCATAAAATCGAGAACAAATAGAGAATTACGTGTATCTTAAGTAATAACGGAGGCGCTTGATTCGAAAGAGAACGGAAGTTTGAAAAGGATACGTCGATGAAAACTATTTTCGAGCGTCGAGACACACCAAAAATATGGTATACCAAATCGTAAAAGAAAAAGTAACAAATAAAAAATAAAATAAAATAAAAATAAAAAATAAGGAATTAGAGTCGGTACCATTCTATTCAAAATATAATAGATATGAGAATGTGACTCGAATTCAAATATATAGTCAAAGCGTATCACTTAAATAACCTATAATATTAATAATATATAAACAATAGAGTATAATTAAAAAGTAGCGGTATATAATAATGTTCACTTCGTAACTAAATAATATATAATAATACAAAATAGTAATAATAAATATATAAATATAAGTACCGTATAAATACCTAGGTATGTAAGGAATGATTAGTTGTATAATATTAGTTGTATAATATTATATATATATAATTTGTATAGATTATTTATAAATATATATAAAAGTAATAAAACATAATAAAGTTAAAAATATCATACCTGTGTATAGATATATAAAAAATAAAAAATATATAATATTTTTGAAGAAATATAATTATTGACTCTACAATATCAGTACTACCCCCATTACTACCCTCTCACCTACTTAATTAAAATATAGGTAAATAAATTATATTATACTATATTATACTAATAAACATATAATAAAATAAAGTTATTTTATGAGGTATTGATATATAGCTTATATATTAATATTTATTATATTATATTATATATATATATATATATAGTAGTATATATATATTATATATATCTATATATATATATATATATTATAATAATCTAATATATATATACTATATTCCCCACTATCACCAAACCCCCCTGTGCGTATGTTACTTATATTATATATTATAGTAGGGGGTAGGTATGAGCCCTCACCCCCCCACGGTTAATCATTATTATATATATATATATACCCCTCACCCTCACTATAAAAATAAGTATTAAGAAAGATAAGCGTGCCTACGCCTGGAGACACGAAGTCATCGCCGGCTCGCCCTGCCATATACCTACTTACCTCATCAGGGGAGGGCCTACCCCTACCACCCCTCTCTTCAAAACCAACACTTGAAGAATATAATATTTTTATTAAATTAATAAAATTAGAATATATAAAGTAAAAATTACCATACTCATATATATTTATAGGGGGTAGGTGAGGGTAGATAGTAGGGGGGTAGGCCCTGCTCCCACTCCGGTGAGTTGGTTTATGCGCTTGGGGTCGGGATATATACAAATAAAGAAAATGTCACGTATTATGTGTTATTTATATTATATATATATAATTATATATATATATACTATATATATTATTATATATATTTAGTATATGTATTTAAAAATATAATATACTAAATAGTATAATCATATATATATATATGTTTATGGTATGATATATATTATATATACTTATATATTTAATATATATTATATATTAATACTATAATACTATAGTATATAATTTAATATGATCATATTATATTATATATAATATATATAATTAATTTAATATTGTTATCTTTAAATAATTTAATACAATATATTTTTTTTATACCTAAAAAATATGTTATTAAAAAATTAAATTTATACACTATGAATTCATACATCTTATGTATTATATATTATATTAAGCAATTGCACGCTCGCGAGCAATGGTAGTAGCTAGTAGTTTTATCGTCTCTCCTCTCTTCTCATTGCTCACATCGTACAGACTCAGTGGGGTAGCTTGCCTTGTAAGGTTTGAAAACTGACTCTCTCTCTCTCTTCTCCTCATATCTCTCTCGTCCTGTCTCTCTCTCTCTCTCTCCTCTCTCTCTCTCTCTCTCGTTCCTCTGCACTTATTCTATTTTCTTGTAGGTGTAATTACTACACGATTGTTGAATCCTGTGTGAATGCGAAGATTTTTAAAACACTTAAATATTATTTTTAACAACTTCGTACTACCATAACTAGTTTAAACTTTAATTACAAGATTTTCAACTTTGGGCCATATTAAAACTTCTATAAGAGACTCATTATATCTGTTCATTTAAAGTATTCTTACATTTTTTATGTTTCTCCTCAATTTATTGGGAGACAGAGTAAAGTTGAATTATTTTAAACTGCACGCTAAATGGCAGCTTACAGATACTATTTCGATCAAATCAATACAAACTATTTTACATATTAAAGTAAATAACTCCTGGTTCGAACAATGCTATAAAAACCATCATACATAAATGCAATTATTTTTTTCATTTCATTATTATGTATATCAAATTAAAATAATGGTAAATACAAATAAAGAGCTTAAATATCAACTTGTATTTTGTTCTCTTCTTCGCAATCCATAGACTAGTTACATATTACATATCTAGAAAAGCTATTCGTTTTTGACCGTGGTGCATTCTACTTTTCTATAGATATAAAACTAAGTATTTCTATTATTTTTAAAAACCAATCAAGCATACATTATACATTTTGTGTGTTTATAGCACAGTAGGTTTTTAATGTATAAGTAGTAGAGAGATGCTCATACTCCCTTACTTGAGCTCACCATCCAAATTGATCTTATAGATAATATACTCTTTCCTATGCGCTGTAACTAACATGTGTAATTTTCTCAATTTAAACCTTAACAAACTTATTATTTTAAAGTCTGATCAATTATCTGATCCGTTCCTGTGCTATCGGGCTTGTGGTTGGATTTGATATTAATCCTGTTTTCTTTTTTAAATTACTTTTTAAAACAATTTACCATACACTTTGCTATATACACTTCGCCCCCAAGAAGTGGAGCGTATTTTACTAAATCCTATTATATATTTTAAAGTCACTGAATTCAGATGGACTGAAATATTATTTCATTATAGAATCCACATACGAAACTAACTATCGTATTTTATTATAATTTATAAAAGTGAAACTTCACTATGCGTATCCATGTTATGTTCAGGTAGAGATGATTTTTGTCTTCATAGAAGTGCGAATCATCAATACACAGAAATGAGAACCATCTGTGATAGTCAATCGAATTATACCAGCCGTAGTAAAAGGAAACATCATGACACGTAAAGCTGCCCCAAATGCGATTTTATCAACAGTCCGGGTGTGTGAAAACTCGTTCTTCGAAAGATATGATAAACTAAATAGATTGATGATCGCCCTTCGTTCTCCTGGTTGGTCAATTTTGGGAAGCATTAATAACGCAATTTTCACTAAGCAGAATTTAAAGCGTTGAATGATAGTATAATTACAGTACAGTGGTATAATAGAATTCCTCCATTTGTAAGTAGATCATATCATCCCTCATATTAAATTAAATAATTATTACAGCTCTCACATATAAGTTTGGTGGGATTGATACCAATTATATTCATATTGTTGTTAGTGGTATAATAGATGATTTTTTCTTTGCCCCCACTTGTACTTGTACCGCACAACGTTACTAAGATATGGACCAATAACTAACCCCTTGATGGTTGATTCAACTTTCTTTTTTGGTTTTGCCATTCCGATGTAACAATAGCAGTGGTTGAGGTGCCAAATGTTTGAAGACCTAATAACCATACATTAGGATGAATCGTTCTTAGCTCTTGTTCAACCCCAAGAGAGCTGAAGTAAGAATATTAAACTGGGAAGTACATCTGAAGACGTAGAGAGGTAGCTCCTTTCCATAGAGAGAGAGAGTGTTTATTAATCCCAGTGTCGAAGGAATCAGTCACAGTTAAACTAAGGTTTGATAGACCATGGATTATTTACTGAGTGAAATTTCTGTCCTCTATAGGATTTGCTTGTCTGCTTGATAGTTTCTTTCGTTGGTTTAAGCATCCACATGAAATTTGATGACGTGAAACAGCCATGGTTAATTCTGGAGGCTGTGGGAATCTGAAATAACTGGTATGACTTGTTCCCTGTCTCTCCCCCATTCAGTATGTGCTTTGTTGCTTGAAGATTTTCTTTTGTGTGAAATCTTGAAATTGAATTGAAATTGAGATGAGCGATGACGAAATCATTCATTTTTAACGTGAGGCTGAGGTTAGGTTCCTTGGTATTGACCGGTGTGAAATGATGGTCATTGTCATCACAATGGTTGGATTTCTTTTCTTCTCTCCTTAGAGTCTGCGAATCTTTGCTAAACTATTTCGGATACATTTACTACTGTTTTGCTGTCTGCTTCTTTTCTCCAGGAGTACCTGTTTTTGTAACAAAGGTAGTTTCGTCTGCATTTTTCCTTCTTGAATCACTCCCCCCAACCAAAAAATAAGTTCTCATCCGCGTGACCCTTTATATTAAGCGATTTAAAAGTCAATATATGAAATTATTATTTGGTATATTAATTTACTTGAAGTTAAAATAATAAAGAACTACATTAACAAATAAAAACCCCATCACTACATTACACTATATGAACAAAAGTACTAATACACTGCTCTTTTTCATAATGAAATTTTGTAAACATATTAAGACGTTTTAACACCAACGATGTTCACTGTCACCCATATGGTTATATCACAACTGTTCCCTTCCCCTATGGAGTCATATATGAGATATTGACGTGCATTTACAATTAGAAGCAGATGCTTTATTAACAGGCCCAATCCCTAAGTGTTAGGGATTAACGAATAAAAATCTGATAAGAAAATAATGTACAAAGTCATTGATAATTTTTTCAGTTTATACGATTCTGTGTGTTCATGTGCTTATAAAGACGGGTCTTCATCGGAATATTTGATAAAGTGGAGTAATATTTTCCTTTTTCACCTTCATTCATATATATTATATATTATATTATATATTATATTATATATATTTTATTATATATTTTAATATTATTAAATACTTATGTTATATTATTTATACTACTATATTATATTTTTATTATTATATTAAGTATATATTATATATATATATATATTATATAATATTATTATATTTATATATATATTATAATATTATATTATTTATATATAATTTAAAACGTACTTGTTCCTAATTTTTTGAAGTTAGGTTTTTTGTATTTGATTTATACTATGACCCATCGATTTCCAGTATGATTATAGTATCCAATATCTTGAAGTATTTACCATTTTCTAGCAGTTGATTGTCGATCGTTTTAGCACTAACTCGTGCCCACCATAATAAAAGAAAATTGCAACAGTAATGTTTTGATGGCTAATTTATGGAACTTTATATCAAAGATTATACGAAGTGCAACAAACTGCATACAGTGATCAGGTAAGATGGTAATTAAAAGATAATTAAAATTTCTCTTTTATATTAAATTATATTATATATGTTATTTAAAAATTATTTATAGAATAATAATTAAATAAAAATTTTGAATGTCAACTAGATAAGAAACTGTTTCAAATTCAATTCGGTTTCAATGATAATTTAATTACAAATATACCCGGAGAGTAAATTTCCACTCACTAGAAAAGTAGTTAATTAATGATGAGTCCTATTTTTAATTAAACTATGACGAGTAACAGCAAAATTTATTTACATGATATTGTATCTTATGTAATTGATGAATTATAGAATTAATTGTTCTGGGGAGAAAAGGCACACGATATACCCAAGCAAAGTACCAGAGTAATTCGACTTTTGCAACCATAGTAATAAATGTAAAAATATACTAACGAATATAACAGATCATCTACGTGCTAAGAACTGGTAACAAAAATTAACGCGAGTTAATGTAGACAAAAGTGGAAAAAATTTTGAAAAGATAGTCTAGATCAGTGGTTTCCCAATCCGTGGGGTTTCAACGATCCCCCTCATAAGAGGAGCCGAAGACTTATGATCTATGGGTTAGGCAGTGGGACAATTTTTATAAATTTTTTTTTCATTTGCTCAATGTTTAGAGATTTAAACGGGAAAACTTTTTACATTATAAATAATTATTGTATTATAAAATTGAACATTAATTAATAATATATCACTATTAAACATTAACTCTACATTCTACACTACAGTGCTTAAATTATATATAAATATTAATATTTCATTTATATTATAATTTTTGGCTACTCTTTTTCATATATTAATATTCAATTAATATATATATTAAGCAAACTTAGCCCATCATAAAATTGAGTTCTCTTTTATGATTGATTTGTCAATATTTTTCCACAGAGTTTTAGTTTTACCCTAAAATTTTTTGGTTAATATTATCAAATTTTTTTTTTAAACTATGTATTTTTTTTTTTAAACTTGTTATATATAGTATATATATAATATATATATATAGATATATATATATAATATATAATATATTATATTATATATAATATATAATATATATATATATATATATTATTACTATATATATACGTATATATATAATATATATATTATATATATATATATATATATATATATTCATATAAATCAGATAAGAACCTTCTCTTCTCCATCGTCAAATAGATTTATGATTAATTAACAATTCTAACAAAATTTAAGAGATTACTTTATTATTATTAGAGGTTCATAACTATTGACTCAGTCTTGTTATATTGTCACCTTTTGTTAGGATTATTATTCTATTATTATTATTATTATTATTTATTATATTATTGATTATTATTCATTATGTATTTATTATTATTATTATTACTACTAACTCTACTTGAAATATTTTCATACTTTAAATCTTTCATAATAAAAGTCAAAACTAGGGGGCTCGAGTTCTGTCGTTATTCAAAAGGGAGGCGTCATGCAAAAAAGGTTGGGAATCCTTGTTCTAAAGCATCCAATCATGCAATGGATATGACTAAAATAGAGGAAGTTAGAAAGTTTTTACATACTGCAGCGACAAAGATGTTAAGTTGTGGTTGTATGTTGGGTATTCATGATATGAAGGTAACCAGCTGCAAGAAGGTACGAAAGGCTGAACAACAGGGCAGCGGAATTTAAAACGAAGAGACAAAATAATGTTCGACCACCTCAAAGATTTAGAAGCAAATGAGGATAACTTGTATTAACTATTGTATATAAATTTAATTTTTTTACGGGCAATTCGCACTACTCTGTCACCTGATGTTTCTTGCTATATTATATTTCACACGCTTTTCTGTTATGAAGTAAATTTTAACATAACCTGTAATATTTACCAATTTGCACTTTACTGTACGCTGATGTTTCTTCATAATTAAATTTTCACAACTGCCTATTGGCTGTCACTAATATCGATGTAATCTAGTTTGAAATGTATAGCTTTATAGATGTAATTATCCTGTTTTTTCCTCATCAGAGGGTATAGCGAAAACTCGAGACTCTAGATATGGAAACTATAGGCGGCAAACTTTTCACATCATCTAGCAATCCGAGTACGTCAGATATCAACGAAATACGCAGATAATAGAAAGTGATGTGTCATTTCAGAGTGCTCCGTTCTCATCAAGGGCTAGGAAAGAAATAGTTAGCAGGTAGACTCGTCCAGGCAGCGCTAGAATCTGTAAGACTGTAAAGTTAGCTATACGAAGGATTGCCTGTCGATCATATTAAGCAGTTCTGCGTTGAGAGTACTAATTGAGAGAATATGTCATCAACCGCACGTCCATTAAAAAGGGTTAAGAAAAGTTTCGTAAACAAGCAACATTAAACGTAAGATCTAAATTAGTGATTCGAATTTAACTATGTAGCATTCACTTAGAATCTAAAATGTTCACTGATATTAACCAGAAAAAGGTCACTTAATCGACTCCCAGTGATAGCGACACCTTCAACATAAAACTCTAGAATTCCAGAAATTTCATCAGGACAGGTAAAAGCATTATCAGCTGCATGATAACTACAGGCAATGGTCAATATGGACATGTTCAACCTTTTGTTTTTCACGACCAACTGCCAATAATACAGGGGCTAGCGGCGAATGTTATCTTCTTCAAACAAAACTAAACCTTTTCTTCCGAAACCATATTTATGAAATTGTCTTGCGGTATTTCAGTAAAGTACAACTTCAACCTTAAAGGGCCAGAGATCCTTTATCTAAAGATTTCAAAAAAATCCTTGGAACAAAATTAACAAGGCACAATATTTGACATGGGAGGAAGACCAGAGGTAAGAACAATAATAAAAGATGATGTAAATGAGTTTACATTCATGCCCAAAATAAAATTAAAGAGAATCAACCTCATATGATTTCAAGAATTTTTGAACAAAAGACGGCTATTATCGTAGTCCATCAGCGCGGACCATTTCCGGCAACTAAGAGCATATCACTTAGGAAGATGGATGGAGAAAAAGAATATTTTGCTAAAAATGTAGTATTTAGAAAACAGTTTAAATTGACACCAACAGAGAAAGCACTAAAACTGATATGTTGCTTTATAATATAATGTTATATGATAGCATGGTTTTCTTCTACAAATGCGATTGAAGCTCGCATGAATGACAATGCATTAATTTTCTTAAACAAAATTTATACCCACAGACGTGAAGTGATAAATCTATTGCTGAAGAAGCAATTATAAAATTATCAGTAAAATATCATTATTTTAAGTGAGGAATGTGCAGCCTTTTTCAGATCTGATGAAGAATAAAACTGTGACATGAGAAGAAAGAGCCCAGTATATGATAAAACAACGCATACCGTCACAAACTATTAAAACCACGGATACCAAATATCAAGTCAATGAAAAAAATAAATTGTTTATCAAAGATGATTTGGAATATTTCTAAATAAAAATCTTCCTTTAAAATCAGATCGCGGAATATATTTATAATTTGGTGTTTCTCAATAATCCCTACAAACTGATCCTATTGATTGGAAATACACAGTTTGACGTCCTACAGCTTTTTCTCAAAAGTATAAAAGATATAGGTCTGAAACTTGGATATAAATCTATATATGGGGTAAGGCTGAATCCGTGTAATTTCAAAGTCTGTAGGATGTATATAGAGGGGGGTCACCCCCGAGGGTGGACGCTGATATTGCGCTTACGCCCTTGTGGCGTGATCTGTGTGGGTGTTTAGGCCTAACGAGAGTTTGGGATCGAGTGTGATGACGTAATCTGGCGTAGCCAAGATTACGGTCAGCTGCGCGAAGAGGCACATCCACCTTTTACATAATTATTATTATTATTATTAATTATTATTATTATTTTATTATTGATTATTATTATTATTATTTAATAAATATTATTATTATACACGAAGAAGTAACGCCGTAGGCGTTACTTCTGAGTTGTTTTAAATATGTCTTCTGTGTCTCCTTCGTTACCTTCTACATCTCCTCCATAGTCAGTGTCTTCTTTACAATCAGATCAACACCGCTTCATTGCGTTCATTCATGCCCTTTGGAACGTGTCCTTAGCCAACGACTCAAGCCCCAGGTTTGCGCCGTCCACGCAGGGCTCCAACTCCGACTCCGCTCCGACTCCGGATCCGGGCGCGGTTGGGCGCTTTGGTTCGCCTTGGTTTCCGGCGCGATCTTACTCGACTTCAACACCGTTTGAATGTAATGAAATCTTTGAATTTTTTATTATTATTTATTATTTTATATTATTATTTTATTATATTATTATTATTATTATTATTATTATTATTATTTTATTATTATTATTATTATTATTATTATTATTATTATTATTATTTTATAATAAGGATTTGAAAGAAAAGAATTTTGTTTTAATCATTTAAATTAAAAATATTCATAAAAAATACACATAGAAAAATAAATCATTCATATATATATATATATATATATATATAATATATATATATATAATATATAATATATATATATATATATATTATATATATATATATGATATATATATATATATATATATAATATATATATATATATTACAATAAATTATGTTAAATTTAAACAGTTTTTTAGCGAACATTGGTCCTTTCTTTAACTATAAGGGGAAAGAGGATTCCTCTGAAGCCATATGGAATTGTGCGTGCTGATTTTTTAATTAGAACACGTTTATTGCCAGTCATCCGCAATCTCTTTAGACCTTTACGAATCTTCATTTTGCCTTTTTTATCAGCTTTAAATCTCATTGTAGGAGTTTTAAAAGCCATATCTTTATCTTTAATTTCTACATGAGGGTTTGTTGTTTCATCCTTATGATAAGCGTTACCATGCAAACTCTCTGCATCCTCTCTTGTTCTCATTTTGTCAGCTATTATTGCCGTGATATCACCCCCCTCCCTAAGTTTAGAATAATAATAATGCTCTTCATCATCTATCAATCGTTCATTCTCATCATTATCATCATCATCCATGTTATTTATGACCAGTTTCAGCATAGTGTTAAAGTTAATTATTTCACTAGTTGTTTTGTTTAATGTTAATCCTTTAGCCTTTATTATATGATCTATGGATCCGTCCTCTTTTATAATTCGTACAGCATAAGATTTAGGACCTGTACATACAAACGCATCAGCACTATTCCCCTCGCCTATTTCGTCAGTTAAATCACCCAAAAATTTCCCTACAGCAGGGTCATTTCTCCCTCCCCAGTTACAAAGACACAGCTATCTGTGTCACAGTATAAGACTCTTTGCCCTAACTCCTCAAGAAGGTTATATAGTTTCACTCTAGCATGAGCTGTAGTGAAAGCGGCTATAGCTATATTAGTGCTTCTGGTTGTTTGCTCGGCAAGAGAAGTATACTTCACAGAAACAATATATCTCTTACCTATACAGGAGACATCCTGTACTTCTACATCTGCTCTTCTAAACAACTTCCATACCTCAGCATCTGTGTGACAGATAATATCTTCACAATGTGGAGCACGTTCCGCGAATTTTCCCCAAAGAGAATTAAGGCATAATTTCGCTATAAAACGAAGCCCAGCATTCTTCTTTATCTTTTCTCTATCGAGTTTCACCCCTTCGATTCTTTCAAAGTCCTCTATGAATTTACTGAACATGGGACTATCGAACCCTGGTATTCCTGCTGGTAAACCTGATGCCTCAGTCTTTATCTTTAGGAATTCTTTTATATACTCAGTGAACAATCCTATCTTAGGTGTAAATGTCCATATCTCGTTAAGTTTGGTGATTTTGTATCCTTTCTTTAAAGCTAATTCTAATTCTGGTGTAGTATAAACGCCACGGAATTCACGTTGTCGCTTTGTATGTTTACATAGTGTTTCCTGCTTCGTTTCAGCACAGGTCCTACACAATGTGAACACGAGTCTTTCATCGTATCTTCCTGGTAGAACTGGCATATAGAGCTTATTAGGTGGAAGGACCCAAACATTAGCTAACCCAAAATAGTTTTCTTTATTAACCTCTCTACTAAATGTTTCAATAGAGGGAAGCTGATTCCCGACTAATTTTGTGGGTATACCACTAGGGAATGCCTGGGTTTTCTGAACCCAAGGGTACAACGATGTAAAATCCAAGTAATTAATTTTTGTTTTTCCGTCTGTAGGAGGATAATAGTAGACGAAGGGCTCTGTTCTTCCTCCATATAGAGCCTCACCTACATTAAGTTTACCATGGGCCATATCATTAGCGATTCCTATTAACATAATCGCCTAAACCCTGCTTCTTCTTCTTCTTCCGTCTCCATTGTCATTATCATTAGCATCATTAGAGGTCCACGAACAACGTACTTTTTTGCCTCTTTTTTCATGTTTCCAACATTCGCGATTCCCATACTCTCACCAACTTTTCGAATCACTATAATATACATATGCTTTTCCTGTGCCATAGGTCATCGGTGTACATATCTAGAGCTGTTGCTTCATCATGCCGTGCCTTTCCCTTTTCACAATCCCTGATGATGCATGCCATGCAGCACGCATGGAATAGATATACTATTCGTTTCTTCTCAACAGGTCCTTACCAGCGCGCTCAGCTGCATTATCCATAGCCTCCCATTCTTGTTCATTTCTTGGTTTTTTAGATTTCATCTACAAGCTAATTTCTAAGTGGAATAAAATCGCAATCATTCGAGATGTCTATATTTGAAAACCAGGATTTCAGCATACCTCATACCAGGGAATGCGTGCTTTATCATCATTTACAAGCCTCTTTTTCTCCACCACATGCGCGCATGAGTAATACTTATCCCCGTATAATGATTCCTAAACTCTAGACCATTACGATCCCTTCGTAAGAATAATTTTCTGTTCGCCTCGACCTAGATGGGCGATTGTATTCTCTTCTAAAAATGTAGTTTTAAAAATTCTAAAGCATAAAGATGCAATAGTACAACAATCAACTAAGCAATCTATCTTAAACATATCTCGAAACATGTTACGGAAAGCTTCGAAACTTTTCCGTAAGATATCTACATCTTGGACACTATTAATACATTCTTTCTTTAATATCATAAATTCCTGTTAGGTAAACGATGCTTACTCAAGCTCGAGAGTAAAACTCAATTTGTTTCAGATATCGAGTTTCATCCCTCTGAATAACTTCAAATCATATCTATAGAGGGAATAGGACCCTACAATAAGAGGATTTAGAACGAGTAAAGAAACTTTTAGGGAAAGTATTCCAATTTGCAAATACAAGTTAACCAAAACTTTGGCATGCTTTTTAAAAGCACAAAGGAATATTTAAGTTGTGATCTTTAAACATGATGTTTATTTAAAGATGTAGCAGGGCTATGTATAGTTTGGTGACTCTTTACTAATGGGCTTACCTTTTTAACCAGTAATCGCGTTTCCGTCTCTAAACAATCTATTTACAACGAACTGAGATTGCAAAACGCCCCACCGTTAAAGGCCGCTACAACTATACTTAGCGATGTAGGAGTGGAAGAGAAGTGATTCATGATTGATCAAATGCTAGCTCATCCAAGGCTGCATCCTTTTCAGCCATTTTAAAATTATTGAGGTTCATAAGAAACTGTTTTGTGTATAGAATTCAAAATTGGTTCATTTTCCTCCTCCAATTCTTTTTCGCTACATTTATAACATACAACTTTACTTACAAGTATGTATGGAACCATATCTATTTCTTCGTTATTATTGTCGGGATTAATCTTGTGGTTGTGTTGGTATGTTATGTCATAGTAAATAGTATGTGTATTTTTTTAGGTTTCCTCGCCTTTCTTTTAGTTCTTCTTAAGTAAATTAGGTTTTCATATATACATCATGCTACCATCAAGCAGGCTTATATCGAGTTCATAGCAACCTTGCAATATTATTTTTTCACTTCATGCCTTGTTTTAAGTTGTTTATCGGGTGTTACTTGTGTATTGCATTTTGGACAAATATAGATTGTGAGTTTAAATTTTATTGCACAATTTCTTATGACTTTCAAAACACCTAGCATTGTCAAAGTTACGGTTACAATTCTTGGCAATACAATAAATTGTTCAACTTCAAAGCAATCTTACCTGTGGAGACAGGTCATACCTTCTAAGCACCTCTTTAATAATGAAAAAACAAACACTTCAATTTGTACATGATCAATGTAGATATATCAAATAACAAAGATGTACATTTAGAACATAAAAATATCTCCTCTGAATTTATTGGCGGTTAAGCGCCTTGTAACAGGTGTAGATGCATTACACCTTCAGGTACATAGAAATAATGTTCAGCAATTCTATCGAAACCTAAAACGTATAATGGTTTTTCTCGATCTTCTTCAGTAGGTCTATGCACCACACTCTGAGAATCTCTTTCCCCATCAATTACTTAATAACCATCAAATCCTGCATTTAGACTCTCTCTATTACAAGGTTCACAGAGTTTATCAGAACTAATGGTTCATCATAATTTAATCCACCACTGATCAACGATTTTCTTTCCCTCACTTTATCAGGGCACTCACACTTGATAGTATATACGGGTGTTTACCTGCCTTATACATCCGGGGCCATAGCAATGGCTTTAAACCCGCAACCTACAGTATCATCGACTTTATACTCTATTGTTTTTTTTATTATATTTCTCTGTTGCACTCTGCAAATTAAATGACATGTGTTCAGACATCCATCGACTCCCCTCGAACTTTTGCCACCCTGTAGGAATAATTATACGCTAGAGACCCTGAGAGGTTTATGGAACAGTTTGACTTCAATAATTAAACCTGAAGAATTGTAATAATTGATTCTCCTCAGACTGAAATGCGGTCTCGAGCCTATTGCAATAAATGGGATACTATATCCTCATCACTTATTTCTCTGAAAGGTACAACTACAACGAATTGATTTCGTGCTCCATCGTTAAAAGTGAACGTAAAACGAGCTTCATACTGTCTGTAATTAATCTCCTCTCTTAGATGCCTAATGACATCTAATACTACCCTATTAAAGGCGTCACTTAAGTCTAAACCCCTATTAAACACTCTGGCCTCGTCCACTCTAATGCGGTACTTGTGGACATCAAGTATACCAGACTTTTTTTACCATATCCCAACTCCTCTTCTAATCGACGAATCAGCTACGAAATTTCCATTCTTCCTTTTTTTTCTGTCAAAAAAAAAAAAGAGAACATAAAGGATAAGTGAAATAGTTCAAACAATAAGATGGTAAAGTTCATAATATACATCATATAAATATATAATAATATATAAAGTATACTCAAATACTATAGGTATCCATACTATCACACTACTATATATATAATATATATATATTATATATATTAACTATAGGTATATATATTTCTAAGTATTATAACAAATTACATGAATAAAGAAGAAGAAGAAGAAGAATAAGAAGAAGAAGAAGAAAGAAGAAGAAGAAGAAGATAGAAGAAGAAGACGAAGAATAGAAGAAGAAGAAGAAGAAGAAGTAAGAAAGAAGAAGAATGAAGAAGAGAAGAAGAAGAAGAAGAAGAAGAAAGAAGACAGAAGAAGAAAAAAAGAGAGGAAAGGCAAGAGGAAAGAAGCAAGAAGAAGAAGAGAGAAGAAGAAAAATGATAAACGCAAGAAAGAAGCAGAGAAGAAAAACAAAAGTGAGGAGAGAAGAGAAACAAAAGAAAAAGAAGAAGAGACAGACAGAAATAGAAGAAGAAGAATATCAATAATGGTAAATTCTGAAAAGAGTATGTTTATAGAAATGAAATTAGATTTGAATGACTAAACTAATATATAGTAACTTCAGCATCATAAAATTAAAAAAGTAGTGAAAATAATAATAATAAATTATATGATTTTATAGTTGATAAATAATAATTAATAATAATAATAATATATAATAATATTAATAAAATAATAATAATGAATAATATAATAATAAAATAATAATTATAATAATAAAATAATAATTAATAATAATAATAATAATCAATGATAATGATAATCTCAAAACACTTACTCCTCTAGGAGAGCCATCTGCATGCGCGCTTGCGTAGTTTCTCTTGGATACCACTAAGAGCATGTCACAAATAACTATCCTCAATCTCTCTGCATTAGTGAGGCACATGGCCTAAGCCTGTATGGTCTCGTTTATCGTCGAACTTGTTCTGTGTTAGCGTGAAGGACTTCCATTTGATTCATTTTCTCAACATTTTACAACCGTGAAGAGCGTAGACTATTAAACTAACTTATTCTCACAGAGCAATATAGTCTATCGACATAATGAACCACTCGTATAGAGAATCCGAGTAGAACAATTCAAGTCTCGTTTTGGTTGACCTTCTTCTTACGGACCAGTGAACAGTTCTCCTTTACTGTTCTGCGACTGATATCCTCGACATTGAGAACATATGGCCAAATCAGTGTGTGAGGCTGAGAGGTTCTGGTCGGTAGTCATCGTTCGTTTTGCCTTCGTCCTTCTTCTTGACGACCAACAATAATGTTTTGTCTTTAGTTCCATCTACAGAGCTTTCATTTTGAGATTGCGTTGGGAGGGTTTTGGTTGTTGTTGATTGTTGTTGTTGTGGCTGTTGCCATCCCTTTTTTTTTGGGCCCCTATCAGTTTCGCATCTTTCCCGTCATTAGTCTTCATTTGATCCCATTTGCCCCGACCACCACACCAACTGCTTGCCATTGATATAACAGAAGGCCGAATCGTGTCAATAATACAAAAAATAAACGTGTAAATACATAACTTGAAACTTTTAAAACAATAAAAATTGTATAAAAAAAAAAAAAAAAAAAAAAAAAAAAAAAAATTAGAGAAAAAATAAAAATTATTAACTTTTATAATTATACTATCTGAAAATTAACTTATTGTAAAATTTTAAATTAACGTTTATATTCTTTTGTAATTAATAAAATCTGAAAATTAATTTGTATAATAAAATTCTAAAATTAAAAAACTTATAAAACTATACAGCTAGCTATTTCATCATGAACCATTCTGCATTCTGTTTCCTGTACTAAACACATTGAAGATAGACATGTTTTTCGTTTTTCACTACACAAGTTCTGTAATAGAAAAAATTAATTATCTATTAATTATTCATTAACATATATTATTATATTATTATTATTATTTATTATACATATTAGATTGTTAACTTATTATTATTATTATTATTATTATTGATTAAATTATTATATTATTCTATACTCATATCTCATTACAATACACATCCTAGATCTCACAAGATGGTACCCAATCTATAACTATCCCCTCCTCTCTCAGTGACCACATTAAATACTACCGCTTGGTGAAGAAATGTTATAAGGTGAAATCCCTACATAGCCTCCGCCCTATAGCCTGTATATTGTATAATAGAGCTGTATGTAATTCAATGTCTCGTGTCATTAATGTACAATGTAACCATCAAGATGCACCATCGTTTTACAAAAATTCAATCTTCCGTTCCCATGTACATCTCTAGTGTGTGGTCCAACAGGATCAGGTAAAACGTTTGCGTTATTAAAATTTTTAAAATTCCCTGACCTATTTGAACAATATCCAGTGTGAGAGAATTATCATTGGTGTTATAATTGTTTATCAAGAAAAATTTAAACGATATAATAAGATATATAACATTTCAATGAAGGTGTCCCATTACTGATGGTTAAAAAGTCTAACAAGAAAATACTTCAGGGTCATAAAGTATCATCCTTGATGTATCATGAATGCACAATAAACTGAATGTAAGAATTAGCTAAAACTTCCACTGTATTACTCCTCCATCATATCCTAATGCATTAGAGATGATTTTTATGGCGAAGTGACTTTTCCAAATCAAGTGAATAAGATACTATTGGGACGAACGTGTCTTATAAATACAACAATAATATTAACTTATTGGTTTGTGATCAAAGAAGAGACGTAGTCAGATTAATTGTATTTGCAACACATGTCAAATGTTCAGAATCAAAAAAGAATTTGTTAAAAGGTAATATCAAGGAAGTATACAATCTGTACTCAATGGTTAGTTATAGTATTGTTTCTTCCACCTCGTAAGAAACATATAGGTTTGTATACGGTACACAACCATCTCTGCTTACAGGAATCTGAATTGTTCTACATCCTGAATAAAAAATGAAGTCCAGTTAGTGAAAAAATATTTACCAGCAATTATAAAAAAGTGATCAGGAAAACTAGTAAAGCTGAAAACAACCAAACATCTTACAGAGATCTCTCAGGCTTTCACTCGATGTATCTTGTGAAGTGTGTCCTTAATCTTAATAAATATATAAGTGCCTATTAAAGAGCACATCAGAAACAGAAAGCTACGTAGACATATGTTAAACATCATTAAAAAACTTACCGTAAAATTAAAAAGAAGAATTTTGTAATAAAAAAAAGAATTACTGTTGAAGTTTAAGGAAGTGGGTGTATTCCCTACTGAAATTAATATCTAAAAATCTCTATTGTATGGAAAAATCTTTCCAATTGCGGGTAGCTCAAACTAATAATAATAATAATGAGAAAGTGTCTATTTAAAACCCTGTCAGATTACGAAAATGAAAATAATAATACATACAACACACAATCAACAACCGTCAACAACATCAAGCAACAACAGAACTCAAACTATCTGCTTTAATATGATCCTAACACTACAGCAATATGTCAAAGTATCGAAAACGAAATCGTGCGGTCAAGATTTAAATTCACATATTTTAACATGTTCAATTATTAAAAGAGTTAAATATCAATAGGTATGCATAAAATTAATAGACGTTGAAAGCAAAATACACCATCTGATAATATCATCATGTCTAAAACGAACATGAAGAAACAGAAGGGTATAAAGAGATTTTAAAAAAAACATTTTAGAACCAACTACTGACTCCTAAAAAATAACAAAATAAGCTTAGATTTTGTCTAATACATTAGAAAAGGACAAATTATTGGGACAATCCTACAGGCGCAATTTGTGATAGATGGAAACACCCAGTTATACGGATCCAAATTATCGTCGGATTCTGGGTTTGGATCTTGTTTCGTAGCCATGAAGAAAGAAAGCCCTTACATACTCCTATATCCCTCAGGGGCTGGGTAACCCCTTCGATACTTCCTTTAGTTAATATTAATTATGGATCCTATACATCAGCTATATAACAGCGGGTTTCGACACCAGACCAACTAGTAGTTAGCTCGAACGTCGTTCCTCTGTGTGATATCAACACCTTCACTTTAGGGTATCACAGAAAACGAAATAACAACAACCTATCACCACACAGACGGCAAAGAATATAACGATAAAAAGATAAGTGTAGTCGGTGGATGTTAAAATGTCAGCCTATAAGGGTGATCGGTTCCAAAGAAGAATTTCATTTTAGGGATAAGAATTTCTTCAGAAAGGATACCTCAAACCGCTTGTCTATCTCTCCAAGGAAATCTGATTAAGTACCTGAAAGTGGAATTGTATGAAATGCTAATTATTTTTAACTAGATTTTTTTCGTTATACCATTGTAAAACGATGATTATCATAACTCGACTCGCTTTATGGGCCTACCCAGATGTAAGTTTCTTAGAGATTTCTTTCAAGAAGAATACCTTCTACACCTGCTAAATTACCTCGGCAAGCATCCAAAAAATTATTACTGAAAGGTGATTTAGTATGAAATGCTAATTTTCAAACTTTTAGATTTCTTGTGTTTATAACACTTTAAAACGATATACCTTATGCCCGGGCACTACGTTTTATTGGCCCCTACACCAGAAAAATGTAAGTATTGTTAAGAGTTCTTCAAGAAAGATAACCCTCAAACACTTGGCCTATTATGGGAGTCCAAATTATTACATTGAACAAAGTGATTTCAAGTAGGAAGCTATATTTTCAAACTTTAAAGTTCTTTTTGTATCAACCACTAAACCGATATAAACCTACGGCTCGACTACGCTTAATGGCTACACCAGAATGTAAGTATTTTTTAAAGTTTTCCAGAATATACCTAACACCTGACCTTAAATTACCTAGGGGAGTCCGCAATTATTAACTGGAAATGATTTAGGTTATTGTGGCTATTTTTACTTTAGATTTCTCTTCTGTTAAACCATAAACGATTTCTAGCCTACAGCTTTTATTGGCTAACAGGAGTAAGGTTTATGTAGAGTCTCAAAGCAAGGATACCTAAAACACCTGCTAAATTACCTCCGGAGTTTAATTATTTACCATGAAAGTGGTTTGTTTGAATGGTTATTTTCAGCTTTAGATATTTCCTTTTGTTATACCACCTATTAAAACGATATACTGAAGCTCGGACTTACGCTTTATGCTACCAGGAATGGTCAAGTTTTTAGAGGTTCTTTTTCAAAGAAGATCTTAAACCACCTGCCCTATTACCTAGGAGTCCAAAATTATTTAACATGAAAGGGAAATTTAGGTTTTAGATGAATGGTCTGAGGGTCCGGAAATATTCAAGTTATTTAGTCTTTTATGAGTATACTGGTTTTAGGGATATAGCAAATCGGTGGGAGGGGGCGTCAATATGGAGGGTGAGGGTAAACGTACTAGTCTGTTTTAATCATCCGTGTTGTTGGGTACGATTATTACCTATCTCCGGATTACGATTTTTGCTCACTCAGAAATGTCGAGTTTTTGGAAGTTTCGTTCAAAGGAAAGATACCTTCAAACAACTGCTAAATTAACTTAGGGATCCAAATTATTGACAGAAAGTGATTTTAGTATACAAAGTGGCCCCTAATTTTTTTGTTCCACTTTGATTATCTTTTGTTTATAACATTTAAAACGGAAGATATACTAAGCTCGATGTACGCTTTATTTGCCTAACCCACCAGGATGTTGTATTTCCTTTAGCTTCTGTACGAGAACAAAGAAATACTTCAACCACCCTGGCCTATTTCAGGGTCCAAATCTATTAATACAAGGTGATTTAGTAGAGTTACTAGCTTTAGCTTCTGTACTTGAGATTTCTCTTATCTTTTTTGGATTAGGCTGTACGTATCTGTAGCCTAGACTTAAGGGCTTTTCTTTTGCAAAACAACCAGAAATGTTTAGATATTTTAGAGTTTCTTCCAAAGAAGGAATACGGCGGGATATCAGTTCACGAGTCAACGCTCGGCCCTAAATTATCCGTAGGAAGGTCCAAATTATATATATACCATGATAGAGTGGAATTTTAGTTTAATGAATGCTCAATTTTTTTTTTCCACTTGGGATTTTTTCTCTTTTTGGTTATACACTTTTAAACGATATACCTTAGCTCCCGACTACGGCGTACGCCTATTGACCTTACAATAACCAGAATGTAAGATTTTTAAAGTCTTTTCAAAGATATACCTGCTCAACATTGCCTACTTACTAGGGGGTCTTAACTATTACTGAAGTGGATTTAAGGTATTGAATGCTAAGAGTATATTTTTCAAACTTAGTTCTTGCTTATAACACCTCTAAAGGGATATACCTAGCGCCTCGGGCTACGTTTTCATTGCTTACAAATCCGAAAATGTAAGTATTAGAGTTATTCAAAGAAGATTACTATAAACACCTGCCTAAATTCTAGGAGTTTTTCATTCATTACATGAAAAAAGTGGGAATATTTTAGGTATTTTATGAATGCTACTCTTTCTGTTAAACCTTTTGAGATTTTTTGGTTATCGACCTGCTAAAACGATATACTAATCTCGACTACGCTTTCATTCGCTACATCCAGGAATGGATAAGGGTATTTTAAAGGAAGATTTCAAAGAAAGAATCTCAACATGTTAAATCAGACCTAGGGCAGGTTTCCATGATTTTACATGAAAGGATTTAGTATGAATGCTTAATTTTTTTTCCAAACTTTTAGATTTTCTTTGTTTGATAACACGTAAAACGCTATACCATTAGCCGACCGGTTTAATTGCTATACCAGATGTAAGGTATTCTTAGGTTTCTTCTCCTTTCAAAGGAAGAATACGTCAAAACTGCCCTTAAATTCCTTAGGATTTTTCCAATTATTACTGAAAAGTGGACTTTAGTATGAATGGCCTTAATTTTCGTTTTATAACACTTTTAGATTTTTCTTTGGTTTTATAATCTTAAACGATATAATTACTAAGCTCGACTTGTAGGGCGCTTTTTTCTAAACCCAGGAATGTTGTATCTTTAGAGTCTCAGAAGATCCCGTAACCTTGCTAATATAGGAGTCCAATTAATTATTACATGACAGGTGATTTAGTTATGGAATGCTATTTTTTCAACTGTTTAGGATTTCTGTTTTGCTTTTTATAACACTAACGATATACTAGCCCCTTCGACTACGGCTTTATTTGGCTAACCAGAATGTACAAGTATTGAAAGTTCTTCAAAGGAAGATTACTCACGACTTTGCCCCTAATATTACTAGGGGTCTTCCACTATTTCATTAAAAGTGGGAATTAGTATGAATGCTTAATTTTTCTCAAACTTTTATGAGATTTTCTTTGGTTATAGCACTTAAAACGCATATCCTAACTCGGACTACGCTTTTATGTACAGACACCAGGGATGTTAGGTATGTTTAGAGTTTTTCTGTTCCCCTTTTACCCAAAGACAGGATGACCTCAACACTGCCTAAATACCTAGGAAGTCCAATTATTCATGGAAGTTGAAAAATTTGTATGAAATGGGTATTTTTTCAACTTTAGATTCTTTTGGTTTATAACACTTAACGACCTAGGCTTCGGGCTACGCTTTTATTGGCTTACACAGAATCGTAAGTATTTTAGAGTTTTCTTCAAAGAGATACCTCAACACCATGCCTAATACCCTGGGGAAGGTCCAAATTATTACATGAAAGGTTTGATTTAGTATGAATGCTAATTTTTTTTCAACTTAGATTTCTTTGTTATCAAAGTCACATTCAAACGATATACCTTAGTGGAAACTAGGGTTTATTGCCTAACAAATGGTAAGTCTATTTTAAAAGTTCTTTCCAAGACAAATACCCTTCTCAAACCTTGCGCTAAAGTACCGGTGGAATCTTAAATTATTACTAAGTGATTTAGGTATGAATGCTATTTTTATTGCTTGAGCAGTGGGTGTACAATTTAAACTATTAATTGTCTTCTGTTATAAGCAAGGAACACACCACTTAACAACCGAGCGTGGCTGTAAGTTTCTTGTGAACCTAAGGTCGGGGCTACGGCTTTTATTGCCTACACCAGAAGTAAGTTTATTTTTTTAGAGGTTTGTTTCAAAGAAAGATACCCTCAACACCCTGCCTTAAATTCCTAGGGATTTCCCAGAAATTATTACCATGCAAGTGATTTTAGTAATGATGGCTAATTTTTTCAACTTTATACATTGTCTTCTTGTTATACACGTTAAACGGGATTATTAAGCTTCGACTTACGCTTTTCTTTTATTGGCTACACCAGAAATGTTAATAATTTTAAGAAGTTCTTTCAAAGGAAAAGTAACGAAGTGCAATTACTCTGCCTAATTACCTAGGATTCCAAATTATTACATGGAAGGGTTGGGATTTGGTTATGAATCTTAATTTTTTTCACTTTTTAGTTTCTTGTTATAGACACTTAAAAACGTAGATAAACCCTAAGCTTCGATACGCTATAATATTGCCTACAACAGATGTAAGTTTTTTTTTCAGAAGTTCTCAAGAAGGGATACGATCCAAATACCTTGCCTAAAATTTTACTAGGAGTTTGGCTCCAATTATTAATGAGAGTGGGGATTTTCGTATGAATGGCCTACCT
>JABUQX010038948.1:0-27714 GCA_015478945.1 Trachelipus rathkii
CCCCCTAACATAGCCTCACGATTTCTAACATATCATCTGCCAGTTAACACAGATTTGAATATCATTACAAAATCATCAATTTTCTCTAACCAAATCAGTGTTAATTTCACACAGTCATAGTAATATTTAAATAACGTACCTAACCTACGAATAAACAGCTTTCATTAACAAAGTTCTTTACTTAACAACAGTATCACTCCGAGAGAAAACCAAAAGGGATGCGTCCCTTGAAAGGGTGGAATCCTGAGAGGGGAATCACCCGAAGGGGTGTAAGCGGGGTTTTACCCCTCCGAAGGAGGGGGTAAGGCCTCAGCCCTTCGGGGCTGAGGCCCAAACCCCGCTTACACCCCTTCGGGGTGATCCCCCACTCTCAGGATTCACACCCTATTTCCAAAAGGGCGCATCCCTTTAGGTTTTCTCCTCGGTAGAGGGTGATGTTTGGCTTAGATACCTTGGTTAATGAAAGCTGTTTATTCGTAAGTTAGGTACGTTATGTTAAAATATTACTATGACTGTGTGAAATTAACACTGATATGTTAGAGAAATGATGAGTTTTGTAGATATGTACTGTTGTTAACTGGCGACCCGATATGTTAGAAACGGAGGCTATTGTTAAGATTTTTTGTTGAGTAATGTTAGGTTTGCCCGAGAATTTTGCTAATGTCTACGTTTTAGTCATAGTTCAAATGATGTTATACTCGAAGCGAGTGACACTTTGATGAAGATAGTGTCAATTCATAGTTCAAGATGCAGGTATCTTTGATAGATTGGGCCACTTTTTTTAAGGGAATTTGTTAGATAATACGGCTTAACCTGTGCTGAAATGCTCGAAAAGTCGGAACATGTCGAGTATTGTATGACCTGTAGCTACTTTACCATTGATAAGTAGGGAATTTTCAGAATGTTAGCTGATTATTCATTACGCGAGTATGTTAGGTTGCATTTGTACATTATATTTCTTAGTTCAGTTATGATATGTTAGCTTTATTGATGCTAAAACTTTGTTCCGTAAGCATATATTCGTAGGGTCAGCATATAAAGAACTTATTTTTATGTTATGTTTAATCCAAAATGATACTCGAATATTACTTAGACAATAGTTCAATAGATCATTTAGGCGAATGGATGGGTAGGGGACTGCTGAGTTGGATGGTTTGATTTACTGATTTTACTTGCCTTAAAATCAGTAAACTATAGACCTTTACTGTGAATTTTATTCAAAGAACTTATTTTTTATGCTATGTCAGGATAAAATTTGTTATTTTTATTTTATGTTTTGGTTAAAAACTTTGATGGACTTGCTTTATAAGTTGGGATTTATGACTTATTTGACAAGTATACAGTGAGCATGTTTTAAAATATTTGCGAAGTTGATTGTTAAAATTCGGCAATTTAGTCATCGCATCAGATAGCACTTTTGATGATCAGACTGCGGTCATATTAAATTTTTTGTTAAATATTACGATTTGTTAATGGTAAAAATAAAAACAATGATATTGTAGAGAATGCTTGAAAAAAGTGGGGAATTAGGTTACGTTTTGTACGAAGTGTTAGTACTTTACCGTTGTTAAGTGCGGAACTTTGTAATGTTAGTAGTTTATTAGTACGTATGGTGTGTGTTTAGTTTTGTCGTTGTACATTTATATTCTTAGTTCATGTATGTTATGTTATATTTATTAATGTAAAAAACTTTGTTACGTTAGCATATATTCGATGGTTAGTATATAAAAACTTATTTTTGTTGTTATGTTTAGTCAAAATGATACTCGAAATACGACGTAAATCAAAGTGTTAATGTTAAATTAACATTTGATATGTTAGAGATATGCTGGAAAAAGGTGTGAATAGGTTACGTTTTGTACGGTGTTTGTGTTATGTACTTTACTGTTGCTAAGTATGGAACTTTGTTAATGTTTTCAGTAGTTTATTCGCACGTAAGGTGTGTTAGGTTTTGTCATAGCTCCTTATATTCTTAGTCTGGTAATGCGTATGTAGCTTTATTAATGTGAAAAACATTGTTATGTTAGCAATATATTCGTTGGTTAGTATAAAAAGAACTTTTTTTTTTTTTTTTGTTATTGTTGTTGTTTTTGTCTAACGAGAATATATACCCTTTTAAATATATGGTTCGTTCGTACGTCGTATTCTTGTTTTACTTTCTTCTGATTGGTGGAAAGAAAGAATCATTACCTTTTAAATCTGTTTATACATACGAATTTCGTCAGTAATGACATTTTCGTTGTGTTGGTTGATGACCTCATTTGCCCTCCTTACGAATGTCCTCTTTTACGAGACCTTTCGTAATACCAACGATGTGTCAATTACATTTTTTCGTAAAACGAATGGAAAGCAATATATTACCTGTATTCCAATTGGAGGTGCAAGTAATAGACCTTTAATCATTTCGGTTGAAGAATTCCTCAAGATTATCGACAGCGTTGAAGCTTGGGTGAAGACTGAGTATGTGTCATCTGAGACATCGCATCCTGCTGAAATCAGAGGTGACAGCTTGAGAGGCATATATAGAATAGTGTGCTTTCACTGCATCTATTAATGTTAAAGTATTGATGACGCAACTATTTGGAAAACCCAATGCATGCTGTCACGTCATGCGTAACACGCTGTATAGGTTTCACTGTTTCAGTCATATGAAAATATAACAGCTTTGTTTGATATGAAAAAAACGACTTAAAGTCTCATCTTAAAAATGATGTTGACATACTCGAGGACTTAATTCATATAGCTCATGGTGTAATCTACGATATTACACGAAACATGTGTTTCCCGTATAATGCAGAGTCTATACAGAATGCTTAATAACTTATCAGCCATGATACGTTTACTTCTCTCTGAAAGTGAGCGAGTGAGCTGCTGTGAACCGAAAATATGCAGAAAATGCGTTTTTAGTGCCGCTGGGTTTTATTTATGCTTTACATCCTTTCGGATGGAGTTGAATCTCTGGAGAAACATATAGAACTTGCTCAAATTATACAGAATCCTATGTTCCCCTGATTAGATGGATTAATATATTTAAAATAAAAACTTATATGCATGAATGTATTTATTTATTTAATGTTCTTTTTATTGAAAATTATATGTTATACACCTGAAAACTTGTTTTACTGTCCCCTTATGTACGCTTTGTTGTTTAAGATGTTGGGCTGGCTGTTTATTCGTGCAGCCATTGTGTGTTAAGTATGTTATGTTCATAGTTTAGCTTTACAGAGAATAAAGCGGTTACTTTGTCTTTATCCATTAGGTATTATGGTGATAGTTAGGTTAGGTTATGCTAATTTTTTTGTTAAATATTACTATGTTAATGTAAAATTAACATTGTCGTGTTGGTGATATGTTTGATAAAGTACGAATGGATTATGTTTTTGTATGTCTTGTTAGTTACTTTTACTGTTGATAAGTTTGAACCTTTGTTAATGTTAGCAGTTTATTCTTGCTTAGATGTGTCAGGCTTGTCGTAATATGTTATATTCTTAGTTCCAGCCTAGTTACGGTGGACTTTATTAATTGGAAAACTTTGTTACGTCAGCATACTTTCGTTGGTCTGTATTGTATGATAATTACACAAGGTTATGGTAAATTTTTGTTAAATATTACCATGTTAATGTAAAATTAACATTGTTTTGTAAAAGACATGCTTGATCAAGTGTGAATAAGTTACGTTTTTGGATGTTATGTTAGTTACTTTACTGTTTCTAAGTGTGGAACTTTGTTAATGTTAACAGTTTTTTCGTGTGTAAGTTGTGTTAGGTTTGTCTTTGTACATTATTTTCTTAGTTCAGTTGATTGCTTTACTTTATTAATGTTGGAAACAATTTATGTTAGAGTATACTCATTGGTCTGTATGATAATTACACACGGATATGGTAAATTTTGGTTAAATATTACAGTCTTAATGTAAAATAACAGCGATATGTTAGAAAAGTGTAAGTAGGTTACGTCTTTGTATGCTATATTAGTTACTTTACTGTTGTTATGTGTGGAACTTTGATAACGTCAACAGCTTATTCCTGTTTAAGATGTGCAAAGTTTGTCTTTGTGGGTTATATTCATAGTTTAGATGATGCTAAGTAAGTTTTATTAATGTGAAAACTTTGTTACGTTAACATATATTGATTGATCTTGATAAAGAACTTGATTTATGTTTATGTTTATTCAAAATATATTCCATTTATGACTTGAATCATCAGATCAATAGATCAATAGATCAAGGATGGCCAGAGGGGTGGCGGGATGCTGGCTGGATTGTGGTTTGATTTTACCGATTTAGGGTATGTAAAACGCAATTTTAATTTTTGTAAAAAATTTGACCTTAATTCAATAGATTCAATAGTATCACAAGATGGTCAGAGAGGGTGCGGATGCTGGCCTGGATTTGTGGTTGATTTACTGATTTACTGATTTAGGGTTGTAAAACGTTACAATTTTAGTTAAAAATTTACCCTTATCAATAGATCAATAGATCACAGATGGTCAGGAGGGAGATTGGATAGTGCGTGATTTAGTGATTTACTGCTTTAGGGTATGTAAAACGTTACAATTTTAGTAAAAATTTGACCTTAATCAATAGATCAATAGATCACAGATGGTCAGGAGGGAGGTTGGATAGTGGTTTGATTTAGTGATTTACTGCTTTAGGGTATGTAAAACGTTACAATTTTAGTAAAAAATTGACCTTAATCAATAGATCAATAGATCACAGATGGTCAGGAGGGAGGTTGGATGGCGTTTGATTTAGTGATTTACTGCTTTAGGGTATGTAAAAACGTTACAAATTTAGAAAAATTGACTTAATCAATAGATCAATTAGATCACAGATGATCAGGAGGGGAGGTTGGATAGTGGTTGATTAGTGATTTTATGCCTGTTAGGGGTATGTAAAACGTTACAATTTTAGTAAAAATTTTTGACCTTAATCAATAGATCAATAGATCACAGATGTCAGGAGGGAGGTTGGATAGTGGTTTGATTTAGTGATTTACTGCTTTAGGGTATGTAAAACGTTACAATTTTAGTAAAAATTTGACCTTAATCAATAGATCAATAGATCACAGATGGTCAGGAGGGAGGTTGGATAGTGGTTTGATTTAGTGATTTACTGCTTTAGGGTATGTAAAAACGTAAATTTGTAAGTTATAAACATAAAAAGTGTAAGAAATTTTATTTATTTATTTATTTATTTATTTTTTTTGATGGTCCTGAAACCATTATTTTCGAAATCTTACAGGTTCATAACATATATAAAGACACCAATATTGTATCATTACACAAATATTTAATAGCTCGGCACCGCAGCGGCTCCAGCACCGGTGCCGGAGCCAACTCCTCAGAATCCAATACCAACTATTTCTAGAAATTACACTCTGAATCCTCTCACCAAATTTCAGCCTTATACGATCAATTAGTTTTTTTTTTTTTTTAGGGGGTGGGTCCCCCTTCGGAGGACCCAGTGGGACGTAACTTTGTATACATTGAGGTTACCTCATCATCTAACCATCCTCCAAATTTTATCACGATACGATAACTCTAACTACTACTACCACTACTACTACTACTACTACTCCCACTACTACTACTACTACTACTACTACTACTACTACTACTACTACTACTACTACTACTACTACTACTACTACTACTACTAATAATAATAATAATAATAATAATAATAATAATAATAATAATAATAATAATAATAATAATAATAATAATAATAATAATAATAATAATAATAATAATAATAATAATAATAATAATAAAAAAAAAAAACTTCAGAAGCTGAGCCAGAGTCGGAGTCGGAGTCGGAGCCGGAGCCGGAGTCGGATTCGGAATGTGTAAAAAACGTTTCCTTACAGGAAACGTTTTCGACTCAGATTCGTTTCTCTTCGAGAAACGAATCTTCGACGTAATAATAATAATAATAATAATAATGTGTATTTGTATGTGTATGTGCGCGCGCGCGCTCTCTCTCTCTCATGCGCATTGAACACCTGGGTCGATCATTTAAGCCGTTAGGCTTACTTAATCTCGGGACTCACACCCCACACAGTCTACACACAACACCATCCAAGCAACACCATCCTACAATAATGCAAATCCCCAACCCAGCTGACGGACAAGAGAAATACGATCTATACCAAAAAAAACGATTAAATCACCCACACAAGGGGCGGAATGAGAAAAAGAAATATATAAAAAAGTAGACAACCAAATAATCTATAGGTAGAAGTATTTTTAATTACATAAAATAAATATAAAACAGCGGGCACAGATAGCAATGGTGCTATATAACGCATCTCATGCGGAAAACGGGGGCCTATGACCCCGCCTCTATATACATCCTACCGACTAATGGAAATTTACACGGATTCCATGTAAAAACATGAGCTTTTTAAACAGATATTCAACAGCAGTAAACAAAAGCATACTAAACCCTATGTTGCTAGGTCACACCTCTATTGATATCATTATGGATATTATTGCATATGTTCTAGAAAGCCGTATTATGCTCACATAATGTTTACTTACATTCTCATATGTATCTGTAATAGTTAAAGCGATATCTAGGTCTCGAAATGACAGCTCAGAAACATGAGTTTAAACTGCAGTGCACTAAAACTTACAATGAGTTAAAAGCCTCTAGAGATAAAACTCATAAGGTATAATTATAAACAAAAAGCATATCTAAATACACTACGTTTTTGATGTTATAGTAGGTCTACTCTCTCATATTTAGATATTTATACTGATATTTTAATCATGTATATTATAGGTGATTATGTTATATTAATGTGAGTATTTTATAAAATTATTTCTATTACAATTAGTATGTAAGAGATAAAAAATCCAGAGTTGTACTGATATTATAATAATCCATATTTTAATATTATATTATACATTACAATTTTAAAAAATTATAAATTAATAAATTATAAAGTGATATAATAATAATAATAAGTGTAATTTAAGGTATTGAAATAATATTATAATGTTTATAATTATAATATAATCAACTTCTGACGATAACCATTGATAATTGAGATATTATCTGTTTAGGTTCGGAAAATGGTTTTAATAAAAATGTTTTAAGTATAAATAAAATATAATATGACTTAATGACTCATAGTATATATAAAAAGAAATTCTTTGAATGTTTTAAGTATGAAATAATATAAATAATAAATATTAGATAATATAGACTTCAATAGTATATATATATATATTATATTATAATATTAATTATTAATTATATATATATTATAATATATATATATATATTTATATTATAATAATATAATTATAATTATATATATATATTAATATATATATATTATATAATATATTTATATATATATATAATATATAAATATATATATATATATATATATATATATATATATATAATTTAATATATTATATTATTATATTAATATATATATTTTTCATTTCTGGGCATAGGGATATATTGCTGCACTGGTCAGGGCGCACTAGCTGAGCGGCGTAGGTTAACGTGACGTAAATTATATGCTCGAGTCCATGCTAGGTATGAGTACGCAACACGGCTAAGGTACTGAGGACGCGTGAAAAATAGCTGCCTGCTCGGTGAGTGACACGCGTGCTCATAACTAGGTTGATATATAGTATACGCGTGCGGGTCGACACTCATTAGTAAGGGTGCGGGTGATTCGTATTATATATACATATTTTAATAATGGGACTTCATCAGCGGAGAGTGATTACATCTTGCGTCCCTAGAGTGATACAGTATATCATTAATAAACTACCCCTCATCAATAGTGATATAGATACTAATTAATATTATAATCATCTGTTCATACGATATTGTTAGGGTTAGATAGATGAGCCTATTCAAAAGATGAATTTTCATCTCAAAAGTATATGGATATATATATAATCATACATATATAGATAGTCTCAAGTGTATGACTATGACTATCACAATAGATGTGACGTATCTAATCAATATGACCTTTCTATAAAATGGAGAGGCATCATATGCATTAAGGCATTTTATTATGATTGAGTGAGTAGAATAGACTAAATCAATAGATTTGTAGTATATATATATATATTATGATTTATTAGTATATAGCACAATTAGGCTGAGCATTTTTATTAGTCTAGAGACATATATCAATGTACTATGAAGGCTATATAATTATATATAGTTTGAGATAGGCATTCAAAATATTCGTAAGTGTATATATAATATATTATATATATATATATATATATATTATATATATTATATATATATATATATATATATATATATTGATATATATCCACTATTTACTTTTTAACATTGATTCAAAATCGAGTACGTGAACTTCGAAAGTATTTGTTAGCGAGATGTCTACAGATGTAAAAAGTCATTGATCTCGTTTGTCTGGCTATATGTGTATAATTGTAGTGTTAGTGTTTTTAGTGTAGTACCGAAGTTTTTTATTGGTGTCTCTTTAATGGTTTATAGTTAAATAATGGAGATCTAATGCTCAGTGACTGTGTAGTGCTGCTGCCTATCATTCGATACAATATCTCTTTATAGATTTTTTCAGCATTAAATGTCATATTTTTTCAATTCACAGATGTCTCTCTCATTTGTAGACAAGCAGTTATTGAACTATTCTACTCAAATTGATTACATATTTCTTGTAGGATATAGAGACATTTACCTATTAGCATAGTAGTATATATAGTTATAATAATATATAACTAACCAATATATTACGAATCTCATCATTTAATACTTAATATATTTGATAGAAACATTAGTTTGTGGAGCAAATGTTTTTCAAGGCTCATGAGTGAGAGGTCACTTTATGAAATAATAATAGCTTATGAAAAGTGGGCACTCAGTGGCACTATGTGGCATCACTTTGGCACTATGTGGCACCAACTTCGGCACTTCATTTGGCACCACTTGGCCACTTCATTGGCACTCATGGCCACTCCATACTTGGTACCATCATTCACTCTATGCACGTCACCTTGTCATCATCAATTCATAATACTACATATAGATAACAATCATAATAGAACATCTCACTTATAGATTACTTACTTTCGGTGGTTAGTGGAACCTCTCACTCAATAGGCACATTCAAGTTAATAGCGTGGTCCAAAATTGACACCATAGGTATATGGCAAGCGTCAAGACAGAAATATCATGATCTAAAACAAAGTGATTTTATAGACATTCAAAAGGGCTATTCCCATAAGGATAGTGAGTATTAGTAAAATATTACACGTGTGAGGTTCACAAAATTTATGACGTGCATAGGTATATATTATATATATTATATAGTATTTGAGTAATAGTACGTTTAAACTCTGAAATATACATAATTTAGGTATACAAAAAATCTAATGTGTAAAAGACTCATTCAAATATGAGCTATATAATAGCACCTAATAAGTGAGATGCCCATAAATAATATATATTAACACGTGGCGCTCAATAAATATATTACCATAGGGTATATATATATTTATAGAGTGCATAACCAGGTCATGAGAGCCGAAATTGCATGGTCAAACAGGTGCTGTTAAGAGAAAAGCACCACTTTCAACAATGTACTAGGGCTAACAAGCCCTCGAAAAGAGGAAGGAGTAACAATTAACAAGTCGTGTGTGTTCACAAATTAATTGGAGCATGGGAATAATATAGACCAAACAGGGT
The DNA here is from genome assembly GCA_015478945.1 of Trachelipus rathkii. Classification (NCBI taxonomy): domain Eukaryota; kingdom Metazoa; phylum Arthropoda; class Malacostraca; order Isopoda; family Trachelipodidae; genus Trachelipus; species Trachelipus rathkii. The sequence continues at coordinate 9,719 of JABUQX010038948.1, forward strand.
TACATGAGAAAATAATTTCTAGCCGCTCGTGTCAAGGAGCATTGACCTCACACTCGAGATGACCAAAGGGATTATGCGCAAACAACTCTGTACCGCTCAGCTCTAAAGACTAAAGGTACATCGGCCATGGAGAGACGATCCATAGAGTGTACAAAACAACTCTCTCGATCTCATATTACCCATGAACACACAGAAAGTGCAGCGTCGAAGCCAGTCTTCTCAAAGTATCACGTTCGATATCCTCTAGGCGTCTATAAAAACTCGTTACTTATAAATGTTAAATTCAGAGAGCCTCAGCACTATGAATTGAGAACCTCTAGGGTTAGCGAGCGGCATTCTGCTGGAGGTGCTACTTGGGCTTACAGAGGAACAACCAACCAAGAGTTCAAGCCAAAACAACATATGGCCAACTAGGGCTCTCGATTTTGAGACAAACCATCAGCCGGATAAATAAGACGTGAAGAAAAGATGGGTTGGATGATTGTTCGAGGCCGGTGCTTTTCGAGCCAAAAATTAACCGTGGGCAAAAATGACCACGGGAGTACAGAGAAAAAAATATTTTGTCTTTTCCGGTGGGCGGAAAAACTTAATTATTAGGGCCTAAATTTTGGGTAATACGTTACATAGACGAGATTAAAGCCTCTATATGCAGGTACGATGTCAGTGTGGCGCTGACTCTGCGTTCGATTTTGGTTTGGCTCCTGTTTACACAAGAGATCATTCCAGACAGGGAATGCTGTGTCGGCCTTCTCAGAACAATACACTTAAAGTATTGAGAGTTTTAGATCTCCGCGCCGCAAACAAAAATAATAGGCGGTTTTTCTATCATAGAAACAAAATCATGTACAATGCAGTATCACAAAAATTTTGTTCTCCCACAATAGTTAGGTTCATCTTATAATCACATTAATGATTTGGGCTTCTCAAAAAATGGGTATGAGTGTCTCTATTATTCTCTAAATAGAGAAGATATACAAGAGAATGTGGTTTGTACCTAATGAACCTGATTTAGTGCATCCTTGGCAGTGTCCCAAAAAGACCCAGTGGAAGACAAAGTGCTTGTTTATCGAATAGTTATTTAAGCTTGCGATAGAGATCCACAAAAAATTATGTTAAGGGCGCGTTTGCCTCCTCACCAAGAGTCCAAGAGTTTTCAAAGACATTCATGTAAAATTGATAAAAAATAGCCAAATATATAGCGGTTTTTACAATTTCATTAAATGTAAATATTACTGCTCACTAATCCTTTTTTTTTTATACTATCGTCCAACTCACAATATGAATATTGGCGAGGCATAATAGTGCCATTTGCGATGGACCATCAAATAATGTATTTTAAGGATATGACTTAAGATATATCATAGTCCGTTTGATCTTTGTTTCGGACGTGTAATTAATTTAAATTTTTTTTTGTGCAATATTTTCCTTTCCCATGATTTAGCATGCTAAGAATATATCAAAACCTCGACGGTGACAGAAAATATACCTCGAATTCGATATTGAATCGTCTAGGCACTACATACATATTAAATAACAATGATAAATAAACATCGATATCTTGCACAGTCAAATACGATATCAGATAACACAAATAGAACAGAAATGGTTATGTTGACCTGTGAAAGCGATTGCTTCGATTATCCATCGATGGGGATGGGTGAATGGCTTAACAGCCTACGGAGCTGTTACTGCATAGTAAAACCATATACTTGGTTCATTGTTGAACGGTTCAACTTGTATATGTGACGTAACCTCTCCAGCCTGCGCATGGGGTGATTATTCAAATTGAGATGTTCGAACGTCATTACCTACTATTTTGTAGAAACAGTCTCTAACCACTCCGGGTACGGGAGTTTTTTAAAACGCTGCAATGTCCATGCTAATATCTATATGTACACATAATAGAACTCTTAGGCTGACGCGTTCATATACTGTATCCCTGTTTTGAATTTTGACTGTGAGATATACTTTAATATGAGTAGTAACAGAAGGATTCGGGACGGTCTTTGGGGAAAAAAAATGCATACCCAAATTTTTACCCATATGGAGGCCCTCCTTGGGGTAAAAATGAAACCCAAATTTTTACCCTGACCTTGACCTTTTTGGCCTTACCTTTTTGGGCCTTGACCTTTTTTCGACCAACCTTTTGGTCTTCCATGGGTCATTTTTTGGCCCACGGTATTTTTTGGCCCCCCTAATTTTTGGCAACCCCAATTTTTGCAGAACCCCAATTTTTGAGAACCCTAATTTTTTTGAGAACCCAAATTTTTTAGAACCTTAATTTTTTGAGAACCCTAATTTTTCCGGCCAACCCTAATTTTTTGGCAAAACCCTAATTTTAGCAAACCTTCTAAGAAGGTGCCGGCCAAACGGTTGCGTGAGGCAACGTTGTACGTATTACCCCTTATTTACGCCCCCTAATTTTTTCGACCGTGGTCATTTGCCCACGGTAATTTTTGGCTACCCTTTGATCTTCGTGGGTCATTTTGGCCACGTTATTTTGGCTACCTTTGGTCTTTCCGCGTTGTCATTTTTTTGGCCACGTTAATTTTTGGCTACCCTTTGTCTTCCATGCGTCAATTTTGACCCACGGTAATTTTGGTTACCCTTTGGTCTTCCATGGGTTAATTTTGGCCCACGGTAATTTTTTGCCCACCCTTGGTCTTCCATGGGTCAATATTGACCCACGCTAACTTGATGGCTCTTTGTCTTCCATGGGTCATTTTTGGGCCACGGTAATTTTTTCCTCCTTTAGGGGCTTAGCCCTATTTTTTGATGTCTTACCTTGTTTGACCATGATATTCGGCCTTGACCTTGCCATATACCATGGGTTCATTTTGGCCCACGGTAATTTTTGGCGGGCATCCTTTAGGGGCTTTGCCCTATTTTTTGATGTCTTTACCTGTTTTGGACCATGATATTTCGGTTTTAACCTTACCATTACCATGCGTTCAAATTTGACCCACGGTAATTTTTTATCCTTCCTTTAGGACATAGCCCTTTTTTGATGTCTACCTTGTTGATTCATGATATTTCGGTCTTGACCTTGCCATATACCATGGTCAATTTTGACCACGCTAAAACTTGATGGGGTGGACTTTGATGGTTCCAACCACCGAAGAAGTATCTAGTGATGTTCTATAGTGTTCTATGAGTATTAGGTGAGTGCCAGGTGAGTGCCAGGTGAGTCCCAAGTGAGTGCCAATGAGTGCCCAATTGAGTGCCAAGTGAGTGCCAATGAGTGCCAAGTGAGTGCCCATAGTGCCAAAGGTAGTGCCACATAGTGCCAACTGGGTGCCACTTTTTTCAAGCCTTTTCTAGCCTCCCTGAGCCTAGAATAGCCCTAATATGGGTGTCTCCCTAGTTTATAAGTATGCAGGATTCGATTGGCTGTATCATTACAACCTGCTAGGATTGCTTCTTACTATGAGCTTAGGCTTTTTCTAAACACTTATACCACACTAGACACTTATAAGCGCTTACACCTCCATAGACACTTACATTTAAACCATATACCTACAACCTCACACCCACACGAGATGCACTTACACTTACACTCACACACTCGATATTTTGATGCCTCAACTTTGATGCCTCAGCATTAATGTCTCAGCATAAATGCCTCAGCATTAATGCCTCAACTTTGATGCTCCATCATAAATGCCTCAGCATTGATGCCTCAACTTTTGATGCTCTTCTTTGATGACGTCATCTTTGATGCCGTCATCTTTGATACCATCTATATTGATGATTCATCTTTGATGAAATCATCTTTGATGCCTCATCTCTACCCCACATCGTAGAACAGAGTTAATATTAATGTCTAACCTATGTTATAAGCTGATCACCTGGACGCAGCCTGATCTCTCCGCGTGAAGTCCCACGAACCCGCACCCGCAGGTGCGACCCGCCGCGTTCCCGCCCGCCGCGTGCGCCCTCAGGCGCAATATTCCCGCGCGACCGCCGTGTGCTCGCCCGCAGGCCGCAATATTTCCGCTTACCCGCCCGCGTGCGCCCGCAGCGCAATATTCCCGCGCGCGAATGAAAAAATATATATATATATATATATATATATATCTATATATTATATATATATATATATATATATATAATATTATATATATATTATAATATATATATATTACACTTGATAAGTCATTCATTTTTTATTTCATACTTAAACATTTCAAAGAATTTCTTTTCAAATATACTATGAGTCATTCATTTTTATTTCATACTTAAACATTTTTATTAAAAACATTTTCGCGAACCTAAAACTGTAACTCATTACAGACCTATTATTTAACACATATATTTATTAACATTATTTTTACTTAATACTTTTTACTTAATACTTTTTAATTTATAATTTTTTAAAAATTGTAGTAAAATAAAATGATTATATATCAGACACTCTGGATTTTTTTCTTCTTACATACAATTGTACGAAATTTTATTAAAAACATTAACATTACATACCTTAAAACAGTAAATCAGTAAATCAATAGAGGTGTGACCTAACACCAAGGGGGTATTAGTATGCTTTTGTTTTACTGCTTTACTGCTTTAACTCATGTTTTACTGCTTTAACTCATGTTTTACTGCTTTAACTCATATGTTTTACTGCTTTAACTCATATATTTATTAACATTACATACCTTAAAGCAGTAAATCAGTAAATCAATAGGGTGTGACCTAGCAAACATAGGTTTGTAGCTTTTGTTTACTGCATTTACTGCTTTAACTCATGTTTTCTGCTTCAACTCATATGTTTTACTGCTTTAACTCATATATTTATTAACATTACATACCTTAAAGCAGTAAATCAGTAAATCAATAGAGGTGTGACCTAACACCAAGGGGGGATTAGTATGCTTTGTTTTACTGCTTTACTGCTTTAAGGTATGTAATGTTAATAATATATGAGTTAAACATGTAAAACATAGAGTAAAGCAGTAATATGTTAAAGCAGTAAAAACATGAGTTAAAGCAGTTAAAGCATGCTCAATAACTCAAAAGCATATCTCTAATACCCCCTTTGCGAATTATAGGTCACACACTTCTCATTGATTTACTGATTTACTGCTTTAAGGTATGTAATGTTAATGTTTTTAATAAAATTTCGTACAATTGTATGTAAGAAGAAAAAAATCCAGAGTGTCTGATATATAATCATTTTATTTTACTACAATTTTTAAAAATTATAAATTAAAAAGTATTAAGTAAAAAGTATTAAGTAAAAAATAATGTTAATAAAATTTTGTTAAAATGTCTGTAATGAGTTACAGTTTTAGGTTCGCGAAAATGTTTTTAATAAAAAATGTTTAAGTATGAAATAAAAATGAATGACTCATAGTATATTTGAAAAGAAATTCTTTGAAATGTTTAAGTATGAAATAAAAATGAATGACTTATAGTATATATATATTATAATTATATATATATATATATTATATAATATATTATATATATATATATATATATATTATATATATAAATATATATATATTATACTTATATATTATATATATATATAAATTTATATATTATATTTATTACTTAGCTTACTTATAGTTCTTTACTTATATATATTATTTATTATATAATATCTATATTATATACTCATAATACTATATACTATTATTATATATATATATTATATATTATAATATATAATTTTTCATTCGGGCGGGAATATTGCGCCCCGGCGGGCGCACGCGGCGGGCGGTGACGCGGAAATATTGCGCCTGCGGCGCACACGCGCGGGCGGGTACGCGGAAAAATTTGCGCCTGGCGGGCCGCCCGCGCGGACGGGAACGCGGCGGTCTCGACCCCTTGAGGGATGCGGGTTCGTGGACTTTCACGCGGAGAGATAATGCTGCGTCAGGTGATCAGCTTATAACATAGGTTAAATAATATTAACTCTGTTCTACGAATGTGGTCGGTAGAGATGAGCCATTCAAAGATGATTTCATCCAAAGATGAATTATTCAATAATAGATGGTCTCAAAGATGACGGCATCAGTTGACGTCATCAAGCTGAACCTTCAAGTTGAGGCATCAATTGCTGAGGCATTTTGATGGAGCATCAGTTGGCGGCATCAATGCTGAGGCATTTATGCTGAGACATCAATATGCTGAGGCATTAATGTTGAGGCATCAAAATATCGAGTTGTGTGAGTGTAAGGTAAGTGCATTGCGTTGTGGACTTCATCACCCAATTGAGTGTAAGTGGTATATGCGTTTAATGTAAGTGTCTATGGAGAGTGTAGGTGATAAGTGTCATATTGTGTATAAGTGTCATAGTGACTAACTCTTAGTAGGAAGCATCCTAGCAGGTTGTAATTATAAACCAATCGAATCCTCATACCTTATAACCTAGGGGTAGACCACCCATATTAGGGCTATTCTATGCTCAGGGGAGGCTAGAAAAGGCTTAAAAACAGTGCAAAATTTCAGTTGGCACTATGTGCACTCACTTGGCACTATGTTGCACTCACTTGGCACTCATTGGCACTCACTTGGCACTCAATTGGCACTCATTGGCACCATTGGCCACTCACCTGGCACTCACCTGGTACTCATCTAATACTCATAGAACACTAATAGACACTCCTTACGGTCTTACGGTGATTGGGAACCATAAAAGCCATCAAGTTAGCGTGGGTCAAAATTGGACCCATGGTATATGGCAAGGTCAAGACCGAAATATCATGATCAAACAGTTAAGACATCAAAAAGAGCTATGTCCCTAAAGGAAGGGAATAAAAAATTTACCGTGGGTTCATAATTTGACCCATGGTATATGCGTAAGGTTAAAACGAAATATCATGGTCAAACAAGGTAAAGAAATCAAAAAATAGGGCTAAAGCACCTAAAGGGATGCCAAAAAATTACCGTGAGCCAAAATTGACCCATGGTAATGGCCAAGGTCAGGCCGAAATATCATGGTCAAAACATGGTAAAGACATATCAAAAAATAGGGCTAAGCCCCTAAAGGATAGTAAAAATTACCGTGGGCAAAAATTGACCCATGGAATACCAAAGGGTTGATCGAAAATTAGGGTGGGTCAAAAATTGACCCATGGAAGACCAAAGGGTAGGCAAAAATTACCGTGGGCCAAAATTAACCCATGGAAGACCAAAGGGTAGCCAAAAATTACCGTGGGTCAAAATAGACCCATGGAAGACCAAAGGGTAGCCAAAAATTAACGTGGGCCAAAAATGACCCGCGGAAGACCAAAGGGTAGCCAAAAATTAACGTGGGCCAAAAATGACCCACGGAAGATCAAAGGGTAGCCAAAAATTACCGTGGGCAAAAATGACCCACGGTCGAAAAAATTAGGGGGCGTAAAATAGGGGGGTAATACGTACAACGGTTGCTCACGCAACCGTTTGGCGCAACCCTTCTTCGAAGGGTTGCTAAAAATTAGGGTTGCCAAAAAATTAGGGTTGCCGAAAAAAATTAGGGTTCTCAAAAAATTAGGGTTCTAAAAAATTTGGGTTCTCAAAAAAATTAGGGTTCTCAAAAAATTGGGGTTCTCAAAAAATTGGGGTTGCCAAAAAATTAGGGGGGCCAAAAAATACCGTGGGCCAAAAATGACCCATGGAAGACCAAAGGGTTGGTCGAAAAAAGGTCAAGGCCCAAAAAGGTAAAGGCCCAAAAAGGTCAAGGTCAGGTAAAAATTTGGGTTATCATTTTTTACCCCAAGGGAGGCCTCCAATATGGAGTAAAAAATTTGGGTTATCATTTTTTCCCCCAAAGGACACGTCCGGAATCCCTCTGTTACTACTAATATGGTGCCTTCCCTCTTTGAACTTTGCCTGAGAGGTGACATTTTAAAACAGTTATGTTTTGGTTTCAAAAATCTTTTTTATGTTTCCCGTTAGAGACTTGAACTTGGGTTTAGATTCTTGTGTTTTGCAAGGGTTTCGAGACAGTAACACCAGTTGGTGAAGATCTCTCATCTTTAATCAACAGTAACATTCACTCTTCTTTACTGTTTTCACCTGTTTGCCTTTACCTTACTTTTACCTTTTAAGGTCTCTCTTATTTATAGCCAAGGTTTCTCTATGCATTTTGGTGCAAGATATTATCGGTTTAATTTAGATTTTATTTTAATTACACTTCTACGAATTTATCATACGAGCTACGGTATATATAATTTGAAGATGTGTGATTCTGTTAGTTTTACTGTGCAACCAATAGTATAGGGGGTTGTGAAGGTTTATGAATACAAAAACCCAAATGGGCTTTCTATACCACAGGTTATAACCAACAATAATAGTCAATGTAATAACCATGAAAGGGCCAACTAGTCTTTCGTAATTACATTGTATTATATATATATATATATATATATATATATATATATATTATATATATATATATATATATATATATATATATATATATATATATATATATATATATATATATATATATATATATATATATATATATATATATATATATATATATATATATCTGAAATTAAAGGAGAACGATCCTTATTTTATTTAACGAATGAGACAAATCTGGAAGGAGAAACATCACCCCTCTTCCATCTTCCACCTACCACCACCGATAGAGAAATACAAGAACTAAAAATATCCGTGTGCGAAATTGACACATCATCTTCATTAATATACTACATATTCTGCGCAATATTTCGTTACACTTTCTTCACATTCTTAGTAACTAGGGGTTTCTTTTGATTAAGATAACATTAAATTTAAGTGGCTATATGTCTTTCTGTATACAAGTTGGATTACTTTAGGACAGCTGTGACTTTTTATCCTTGTCTTGTGTCACACTCCTGTTATTTCTTTCTTTATATGTATATTAACTGTGATAATTCATTTTTTTCAGTAGTATTGGCGAGTAGGTTAGAACGGTTAATTACGAGATCAGCTGGTACTACTGAAGGAGGAAAGTGTTGCATAAGTTTCCGTCTTTGCCTGTAGAAACTCCTATATGCCAGCTCGATCTCTTTGGTATTCCGGTAGGAGTATATATATATAATATAGTATTAATATTTATCTAATATAGTATATATTATATATACATATATTATTATATATATATAATATATATATATATAAGTATATAATAATATAATGATATATATATACTATAGTATTATAGTATAATATATATATATATATATATATATAATTGTTCTGCCGCTACTCACTCTCTCTCTCTCTCTCTCTCTCTCTGCTCCTCTCTCTCTCTCTCTTCTCTCTCTCTCGCTCTGCTCTCACTGCGTCTCTCGTCTCTCATCTCTCTTCTCTCTCATCTCTCTCTCTCTCTCGTCTCTCCGATCTCTCTCTCTCTCTCTCGTTCTCTCTTCTCTCTCTCTCTCTTCTCTCGTTCCTCTCCTCTCTCTCTTTCTCTCGTCTCTTCTCTCTCTCTCTATTCTTCTCTCTCTCATCTCTCTCCTTCTCTCTCGTCTCTCTCTCTTCTCTCGTCCTTCTCTGCTGCGTCCTCTCTCTCTCTCTCTCTCTCTCTCATCTCTTGCTCTCTCTTCTCTTCTCTCTCTCTCTCTCTCTCTCTTCTTCTCTCCTCTCCCGTCTTCTCCGCTCTCTCTCGTCTCCATCCTCATCAGTCATCTCATTTCTCTCTTCTCTCACGTGAATCTCTTCTGCGTCACAATCTCTCGGAAGTCTCTCGTCTCGCTCCTCATCTCTCTCTCATCACTCTCAACATCTTATCTCCATCAATCAAAGAAAACCGAACCCACACAATCAAACAGAATCTCCCTAAACTCGAAACCTAAAGCCCCCACTCAAATCACAAGAAGCAGTCATCAGAAGTCCAAAAAATCACAATCAAGACGAACAGTTGACAAAAAAAAAAAAAACAAGAGAAAAAAAAAAAACAAAAAGAAAACAAAAAGAAAAATACAAAAAAAAAATAGAACTACAATCCTAACACCTCAGGTTAACACAATGATACACAAGCCGAATAAACAATCATCGCCGTCTCAAACATCGTCTCTCTAAAAATCCAAAAAAAAAAACAATCACTACAAAATAAAAAATCCTCACAAAAGTCATCATGCTACTACATACTCACTCTAAGTTGATACCTCACACATCACAGACAAAAAAAATGAATCACTCAGCTTCCTACAAACCACCAAATATAAATAGATTTAAAATTTTTTTCTTCGTCTCTTCTTCTCTCTGCCACTCGGTCTCTGTCTATCACCTCTCCTTCTCTCTCCTCTCTCATTCTCTATACTACTCATCTTCATAAACAAAAAAAAACAAAAGATAAGGAATGAAATTTAACTTGGTGGATGAAAATCCTGCAGTTGAAGTTTCCTCACCCCATTCTCTCTGAGATCTTAAACTAAAACGGCAGTATGCAAGGAAAAGATTCCTGGCGCTAAGTCAGAAAAATAAATTAAACAAGAAAACATGAACAATACTCTATCTAAATCATAAGAAAATGAAACAGATTCTAAGTAGTAGCGTAAGAAATACTCGATGGTTGATTGAAGGTGATCGATAGAAATAATTAGATTATATAATAGCCTTACCAAGGTAGTTAAAAAATACTGAATTGCTTTCTTACGATGAAAGTACTAGATAGAAAAAGTGAGCAAAGAAGAATGACTAATATAAGCGAAAAGAACAAAAGAAGAAAAATTGATGATAGGATATTATTATAATAAAGATTATGATGATATTGAAACAAGAATATATTATAAAAGAAAAACACTAACCAAATCTTAACTTTAAATTAGAAGCATAATAAAAAACAAATTTATAACAATAAGTAGAAAAGAAACTAGGATAAGTATAACATACTTTGATAATTCTACAGGTGATGAAAGACGAAAAGAACTTAAGAAAAAAGGAAGTAACAGAAATCACGAATAGTACATAGAATATGTTACGTTAGACCAGACATATCCAAAAAGACTATTCGTGACTGATCAAACGAAACAATAATAAATACATTGGTAGGTCAGGTTACAGTAAAACAGGAAAACCATAGGTCCAGTGGTAGTGTCATAGAAAGAACAAAAAAGAAAATCATGAATAGCAATAAGTTGCACGAGAAGTCATAATTAAAGTTGACAGAAAGATGGGCTGTAGCAAAATGTTGGTGCTAAAGCGTATTAACATATTTTTTGGTCATTATTTTTTCAATGCTTATTAACAAAAGAGGAAAAAGGTAGGCGAGCACATATAAATCCTAAGAGACGCTTATCAAAATTAAACGAGGAGGACTGGGGTGGAATAATAAGTATGAACATAGTTAAACCGGAACAATATGTTACGACAGAATTGAGGATAAGATAGAAATAATAAGTAAATTTCAAAACAGGATGATAAATATCGAAAATCAGTGTTAGATATAATAACAGTTTATATATACAGGGATAATAAAAGAATAAATTGATCAGTCCAAAAATAAATGACAAGAAGAACAACCATAGTAACTTGTCAGCAACTGTCAACCATGACCTACCAGTATCGCTAACGAGAAGCCGAAGAATCTAAATCATATTATCGCATTAGATTCACACATAAGCTTTTAATAAACATGGGGTGCGATTAAAACGAGAAAAAAAAACCAGGCTATTGAGATAACATGTAAAAAACAATAGACAAAGTATTTTAATCTTTTCAGAAGAAAAAAAAACAGGAACAGAATGAATGCGCGAACATAGAATAACTTGGATCCAACCCAACAAAAGTAAGTCGAAAAAAACGAGCAGCAAGCTAAATTTTTCTGAACGCAACAAATAGTACATAGTCGTAAACATAAAACGGATACAGGCTATTTTGACAACAAGTATTGAAGGGCAATGTACAGAAAACCGAAAAGATAGAATTACAATTAAGTAGGAATTTAGACCACAACCAGCGAACAAAAAAATTAAAAAAAGAAAAAACCGGCACACGAAAGTTTATATTTTGACCTAATAAAACTATTTCTAAAAAATTTAAATCTCAGACGATTTAGTTAGAGCAAAGTAATCAAATGGCACAATATCGTACACCAAAAAAAAATAAAACAACACTAAATAAAACATTGCGAAGAATCAGTTATTTCACAATGATTACGACGAAGAGATATTCAGAACAATAATACAATTATAAGCAAAGACTACAAAATGAAAGAAATTTTCAGCAGAAAACAAACTACAAATGAAATTTGTATAAAAGAAAAGAGTAAAAAAGAGTAACGGAAAATTCTGATGTTCCAAAACAAAAAAAGAAAGCCTGAAGAACACATCGAATCTAGAACGGGATTAACGCCGGATATGTAATAAAAAAAATCATAAGGGTAATTCCGCGTTGCGAGATTATGACAGTTGCAAGGTCATAATATCACCGTATTACAGTGACACAAAAAAAAAAATTAGGTGAAAACAACTTAGAAAGAAATTGTAACTATGGATGCAAATAGCAAAGAAATCATAATCTCAAATAACAAACGTATAGACAATATGTAAAGAAGATTACTCTAACTGGAGAGTACATCTTGGTGATAGAGAAAGAAGAACAACCGTTGATAGGTTGGTAAGAAGACACAGGTAAATTTATGTTTCTTTATCGAGCAAAAACTACAGTAAAAGAACACACAAATAAGAATTAACACACGAAAGCAAAGAGTCAATTACAAAGAATTGTAACTAGTCGATCTAGAGACGTTGTACAACGCTTCTTTTCGCTTATCTTAAAAAGAGAATTGTTGTCAGGGCGTGTCCGTGCGAAGTAAAACGTGGTCACAGATAAGTAGCCGCCATCAAACAGAGTATATTCACACTGTAGATTGTTCATGGAAAGTAAATAACTGTCATATATATTAAACTTGAAAGGAGAATTCCTTCATTTCTTTTGAAAAGTCTCATGAAAAAATGAAAATAACTTACAGAGTAGTTATTAAGGTAGCCAAGTCAATCAGGACAACAGTGGATGATGAAAGCCGAACGAACCTTACTTAAAAATTTTATATATATATATAGAGTAATAATAACCATAAACAAAGTAATCTATAATACTTAAATTCATATAAATAGTAAGAATATAATATATAATAGTAAATATATATAATACATATATAATAATCTATAATAATAATATAATAATAATATAAAGTAAATACTATAAAGATATATATATATATATATATAATAATACTAATATATATAATACTATATAATATAATAAAGTACGATGAGAACGAATCATTAAGTCGTCCATATGGCTGCAAATACGATACAGGACCGCCAAAATCGACGCGACATATTTTATTTTAAATCATACTACAACCATCGTAACCCACAATCGTCATCCCCGCATCGCTCACAGCCACGTCATACGTCAGATTCCTTTCTTTTTGTAGCATATATTATTTTGCGATGACACGTAATTTTTAGCAAGGACTATTTCAAGAGGAATTATATGGAATCTAGCAAACCAAATCAATGAAATAAAATAATCAATAATGGAATAATATAAATAATAATAAAGAAAATAATAAATTAATAAGCCCATAATAATGATAGGTATAATCATAATAAATGATATAATAATGATAGATAGAATAATTATGAATACCATAATAACAAGCGTAATTGTTATCCTCTCTATAAAAGCACATCTTAACACGGTAAGCCGTTAATTTTAATGAAAATCACTAAGGCATACACCCTCTAGAAAAAAAGTAATACTAATGAAAGAATAGTGATCAAGAAAATTGTCGTTCTCTCGTTTGGAAAAAGTTGCAGCCTTCAAAGTTGTTAAATACCGCATAGACTGTTCAATATTGATCGATCCAGATTAGGTCTCATTTCAGGCCCCTCTAAGTCAGGGTTTAGACAATGCATCAAGTTTCTGTTTATAGGTACTAACACACGAAGACAAGAATCTAATGTAACGAGATTAACCACAAATCTTATACATAACCATGAACATAGGGAATGGCCACTAAAAGCGAAAGCACAGAGAGCGCCCACCCTTAATATTTTATATCTTGAAGAAAAAATATATGAAGCAAATTTTAAAATTTTTTTCAAGAGGCTGTAACTTTTTCTTTCTAAAGAGACTGCCACAAGTCTTCTTCCTATCCCTAATTCTTCAAATTAATTATTTTTTTAAAATAAAGTATATCACAGTAATTTTCAAAAAAAAAATTTTTTGTTTTTAAACAACCACAAGCAATCCTAATGTGATATTTATTATACTTACAACTTGCTAGAGGCCCTGGTAAACTTTTTTTTCACTGAAGGAGTGAGCGGACGATTTTCGAATTTTCAACTAAGTCTTTATTCATTATTATTTTTATAACCAGCTATGCCTGATGATTTTCAGTAACACAGAAATCGGGGGTGACAAACCTGTGGGTTAAAACAATACGCCACACACCATAATAATAATAATAATAATAATAATAAATCAATGATAATGAATAATAATCAATAATAAATGAAAATAATACATGAATAATAATACATAATCATAATAATCATAAGATAATGAATAATAATATAATTAATGATAATAATCAATCAATGAATAATATATAAATAATAATAATGACATAATAATGGTAATAAGTAATCATAAAAATAAAAAAAATAAAAATAGAAGAATAAAAAGAAAAATAACAAAATAAAAAAAAGCAAAATATAATAATATAATAATAATGAATAATAATAATTATAAAATATAAATAATAATACGAATATAATAATAATGAATAATATATAATAATCAATAATAATAATAAATAATAATCATATATAAGATATACTTATATATTAATATAGATATATATACATATATCTATTATATATTACTATATAAATATATATATATAGTTATATATATATATATATATAATAATATATATATAAGTATAATTATATATAGTATATATAAAACACTCTGTAAATTATATATATATAAGTATATAGTCATAATATAATATCTATAATGATATATCATATAATATAATATATATATATATATATATATATATATTAGTATAGATATACTAATAAACATATATATATATCATAGTTTAGATATATAAGTAATATGTATGTTATAGCTGTATTATATATATAATATTAGAATATATATATATACTATAGATAGTAAATATATGATATAATATATAGCATATAATATAATAATATATTATTATAATGATAGTATAGTATGTAGTATATATATATAATATATTATATATATTTTATCAGATAATTATATATATTATATATATTATTAGTATATTATAAATATATGATAGATATATATATATTAATAGTATATTATATATATAATAGTATATAAATATTATATATATAATTTATATTATTAATGAAAGTATTAATATATATATATAGTTAGAATATATATATATAGTAGATTATTTATATATAATCTATATAATAGTATAATAATATGTTATATTATATATATTAATATATATAGATACCTATATAATATATATATATATAATATATATATATACGTATATAGTATATATATAAGTATATATTTATTATAATTATATAATAATATTAATTTATAGTGAAATATGTATATATATATATATGTTGCTTATGGTATGTATGACTTTCCTCCCATTTTACTGGTTCGCCTTTCTCTGTTCTGCGTTTTTATCACACCACTCAATACCTCCAGACAACATTCTTAGAAACATCACCTTTTATCCACATGCTAAATTTTATCCACATGACGTCAATACTAACAACATAATCTTCCCAATAAGAAATTTACCATAACAAAACCCTTGTAACTGTATTCACACAGTGCATCCTTATCCCACCGCCCTTTAATTACCGACTTAGTGTCGTGGGGGAGAAAAAAAATTGCCCACATCTGTATTTTGTCTGTCGTGTCGTAGTTAGGGTTGGCTGGCCCACACTCAGCCTTGATATTTGTTTGCCGAGGGAATTGTTAGGCGTAATTGCTGCCGATCGAGAAGGGTTGGTGGAATCGACTCGTAAAAAGCGGACTTTCTATCTTATCTGTCGAGCGAAAATGATATGAAATCGTGATGGAACATGGAAATTGTCAGAAGGAGATAATAATGTAATGTTTTGATATGAGGGAACAGTGAAGACGGAGCGTTGATTGGAGATGTTAATTTTGAGATAAGGTGAGAAATATTGTTGATTGTTAGCGTCGCTCTGAACATGATATACAGGAAGCATGAAGAGCGATACGGTGGTGCTGTGCTGTGGAAAATGTGTTAATGTGGATTGGTTGGTGGAACAGAGACATGAAGAAAAGAGGGAAAAAGGAGTATTGCAATTCTGATGGAGGATGACCTTGTGTGATAGCGAGAGCTAATGAGTAGAGATTGTTGTGTATGTGAGTACTGTAGAACTTCTAGAAGGTTAAATTTAAAAAATTTTGAAAAGAATCTAAAGTTTGGTGTTGTTGTGCGATATATGGTATCATCTGAGGAGTAAATCGGTGAAAGAGAGAGCGTTTTTTTTCTTACTGTGATAATCTAAATAGGATGTTTTGTGATTGGGTGAGTGAGGAGATTCAGGTTCAATTTTTTCACCACATATCTGAGCCCACCCAAAGATATATGTTTTTTATGTCATTTACAGTGTTGTCCCGACTTCGACTGATCGGGCAGGCGCCATTCAGGAGGGGTAAGTAGTTGCTCAAAGTTTCACGCCTCTACGAGCGCAAATTGCGCGATAATGAGCCACCAGAACGCGGAGCGCCTTGTTAAAGTGGGAGGTATTAAAGTTCAGCAGGAAATGGACAGAAGATGGATAGGAACTCCAACAGAACAGGGTGGTGGGATAAGAAAGGAGAGCAGCCCATACAGCGACGTAGCCTGGAGTTACCAATAGTAGTAGGGCGACTATATTGCAGCATACAGCCCCCTTGTTTCTAAGCGAGGGGGCGTCGTAAAGGTGGTGGTGACGCAAGGTGGGATAAGTTCCGGTCGTAGCCCTACGCGACTGGCGGGTACCCTCGTTTAGGGATAGCAGATAGAAGACAATCTGGCGCTCACACAAAGATATGTGGTGCAATGAACTGGAAAAGGGTACAGAACAAGTATTAATAAGCTCTTGGCCTTTGATTCTGCGCCGTTAGTTCAAATGCCGGGTGAAAAGCAGAGCTTTCGCACCCCGCAAGATATTGAAAGCAGTACTCCATATTACATGGGCGGATGAGAACCCTTAGGCATTAGCTGGAGTAACCTGAGAAGAAGTGAAAAGAAGGTACATTGTCCGTCAGTCCCTAATAGAACAGAACTCGTCCAGTTTCTTTTGTAGGCGGCCTACTAGCAACCGTTTTGTGATGTGAGGGTTTCCAAGAGCATTTGTTTTGCGTTTATGTTTACAGGGTTCAACGGATCGTTGTATATTGGTCCAACAAAAGCGAGGATCGCCGTGAAGAGAGAGCTGCTTTCGAAGGGAACAGGTAGGAAAGTTCAGAAATTAAATGTTTTTGAAGAAAAGAGATTGTAGAAGTTGGGTTTTTAAAGGAATTGAATTTCAACAAGATGAGACCGGGACGCCATCGGGAAATTGATATCTGATTATTAGTGATCCAGAGGGGTCAGCGGGAAATATGAGGATGCGAGAGAAAGATTGAAGATGGAGGAGTCGACGATTTCATAGATGGTAAAAGAGGGAGCGGAATTGATATGAGAGAGGGAGCAGAATGAAGGGTCGAGTAGCATTCAGCAAGCATATGAAGTGGATAAGAGCGTAGAGGTGCAGGTGAAGTATGAGATCAACTTAAGAAAAGTAGGAATGGAAAGTAGGGGAGATAAGACAAGAGAACTCCTGGAGGAACACCACTATAGGGACAGAGAAAATGAATAAGAAAGATAGAGTGCGCCCGCATGCGTCAAACGAACACAGCAAGTTTTGAACAGAAGCTAAGACATAAGTTTAAGCAAGAGGAAGGAGGAAACCCAAAGGAGGAGTCATTGGCGAGGCAGTAGAGAGCGCTGTGACCTA
>JABUQX010038949.1:0-5000 GCA_015478945.1 Trachelipus rathkii
AACCTATATATATAAGTTGATACTACCTTATTTGCACTTTTATTAAACCGCCGATATGTCCTACCTTTGCCTTTTAAGAACCGAGGGTTTTTTTTATTGCGCCCTTTGGCTTTTTTACCCGGTGGGCCTTTGCCTGCTTGCTCGCTGTTTGCTTCGCGCGCCGCCTCTCCAACTGTTTTCTCAGTCTGCCTGCCGTGCCTGCCTGCGCCGTGCCTGGCCCCGAAACGGAACAGAAACAGAACAGAAGAAAAACAAAAAGAAGGGGGAAGCGGAGAACGTATGCATCCAGGCCAGCCATTGCCGCCCCACGCGCTGCTGCGCTGTCGCGCGGGCCGCACTCCAACTGTTTTTTCACAATCCTGCCTGCCTGGGTCCGCTCCGAGAAGCAAGGCTCGCAAACGTTTAATGGACCAGGATAAGCCGACAAGGAACAGAAACAGAACAGTAACAGAGAAAGACAGAACGAGGGAAGCCAAGCGCCTAGCCAGCCGCCCGCCCCTGCTGGCGCTGCTTGGCCGCCAGCCACTTCACTCAAACTAAACTACCAAACTGCCTTCCGCGCCCGCCCCCCCGCCCCGCTGCCCGTGCTGCAGCGCCTGCCGCCACCGCGAAATACGAGCCTTAAAAACATTCTTAGACTTTTTTTTATGCGAAGGAAAATAGATAAAACATAACGAATGTACACAGCCGGCCGGAAAACCATTTCCAGACATGGAAAAAGAAAAGCCTGACCACAACGGCCATATCCAAACGAAGCAGAGTCTATTGTCAGAGTTTCGGTAGAGGGAAAATGAGAAACGATAACCGCTTTGCTTTTTTATCCCCTTGCGCGGGTGGGGCAGATCGGTTAAAAACATCATACCCATCTCCATCTTCCCCCTCACGCCAAATTCCGCTCTCCTCGTTTCATCGCGGCAAAGTTATTGCGTAAATATTCCTGGGAACTCTATGTACGCGCCCTCCCGCTTTCAAGGGCCTTCGACCAACCCACACTTAGCCGGCGGGGGGAAGAGAGAGCCCAATTGCGTTTACGACGCGAAGGAGAAATAATCTTAGTAAACCTTTTTGGGGCCCTGGGGAAAGCCAACAACCTTCAGGCAAAGCCAGTCTAATCTCTCCTCACGCGTCGCTAATAACCACGTGCGCTCGGACAACATGGATCGTCCAACAAGAGAACAGTTTCACACCTGGTGTATCGAAGACACGCGCCGATGTTCGTGCCCGCTTTGCTTGACGCATTTTTTCTCGCGTGCTTATAATTGTTCAGGGCGGATTAAAGGTACATTCAATCTTGAGAGGGCGGTCCCCCGGGGGTGACTCGGTGCCAGCACGGCGGTCATGGAAGGCACTTGGTATCGTCTTATTAAGGTTTCAGCCTTTGAACGATCCAGGACACTTCATACCCGTGGACGCACTCGCCACATGTCGTCTTAATAGATGTAACCCCGTCGCCACAGGCAAGATCTTTCCCCCATCCTGAGCTGCGTTGCCGTATCAGGAAATGAAATCGCTGGTTTGACCGACGAGATTGGCGATGAAGATGGTGATACCTACGCGAGAGGCCAATCACCTTCAATTCACCGACTCAATCCGCCGCCCAACGACCAAACCTCGGCTGTGCTGGTAGAGTCTTTTCCATTACACTCTGCGGTCGTTACCGGGATACCCATCCTGCCACGCGGAAGTCATGTTCGGGCTCCTCACCCTCTCCATACTCCAACTAGTGCAGTGACAGGGCTTGTGAACTGGCCCCGATGGTTATACCTATCATTTTGCTATCACCGCTCGTTTAATGTCGTTCGGGCAGGGATCGTTCAGTCTGTCTGGACCGGATGTGGCCGAATCGACAGGAAGACGCAGAAAGAAAAATCCTCGCCTTCTTAGGGTTCCAGCCAGCCTCTTCCAGCGAGCATATTCGAACTGCGCCTCTATAGCCAATGTGCAATAGCAGTAGCAGCTACGACCGAAAGCAGTCGCACACCGACTTTTACTAACGGAAGAGATCTGCTGCTACTAACTACTACAAGTGAGCGGTGACATTGCCCGAAGGGATACCTCATGGAGGCGATAGGTCATCTCAACCCTTCATATTATATTTCGAAAGGCATCATCACAGAAGTCGGTAGAGAAGATACTGCGATAGCAGCTTCGCAACAGCAAAAGCAGCAGACCCAGCTCCATTTCCGAAACCAGCAGCACCAGCGCGGCATCTTTAGGCTCGCGGATAGGAAAATAGGTGGCGCGAGACTAGATGATACTCCCGTGCGCAAAAAACTTGCTAAAAGGCCTGAGTGGGGTAGGGCACCCCCCAGCCCGCCCCCCCGCCCCCGCCGGTTATCGGGCTATACCTAGGAAACTTAACGTTTTTTCTGGATGCGACTCTCTCGTTCGATGGATTTGTACCTCCCTCTTGCAGCAACTAGAAGAAGGTAAGAGAAAGAGCTTTTTTTTCGCAGGAAGCGGCCCCCCCCAGTCCAATATCCAAACACGGGACGCAGAGTTATTGCCAGTGTCGGTAAAGAGGGAGTGAAAGAGAACCGTTTTTTTAACTCCGTCTTAGAACTGCTAACGAAGAAAGCTGCTGACACCCTTCCCCCGTAGTAAAACTGCCCTCGAGTATCACCTAACTACTCACCACCTTTCACCTCTACTAACCCCCAGGAGAGGGAAAAAAAAAGGGAGGAGGAGCAGCAGCAGCAGGGGGGCCGCGGCAAAATCCCCGGCTTATGTTTTTTTTGTGTTTTCCACGCGACACGAGTCTTCATTGACATCATTTCGCCGGGAACGAGAACGGGTCTATCATCCTCTGGCGCGGAGGGCCCAAATTTTTTTCAAGTCAGGGGAAAAAGGTTTTCCATTTCCCTCTAAATGCATCGTTTTACTTCGTAAATGTTTCTAGGCGGACCGAGCAGATCCCGCCTAAATGAAGATACCTGTCCACGACCGACCAGAAAACAAAGCTGACAGGACTTCAACAAATTTCGAGAAAAAGCGCTCTGATTTTTGCCCGGTAAAAAGGCGGAAAAATCCGACCCTTTTTTATATGCGGCCTCTAAAAACCGCGGATCGACTGAACTGCTGAAGCTTTCGAACAACCGTCTCCCCGTAGATTTTTTCTTTCTCTCGATGTTCATTATTTGTTGTGCGCGACTGGAAAAGGCTCACTGGAAAGAAATGCTCGTAGACGGCGCTAACAGGGCAGAGCCAGGTTGATCCACGACTCTCCCTCCTCGACGATCAACGACCGTGCGGGTCGTCATGAGTGTGCCTAAAAGTGGATGGCCGAGGGCGCAAGAGGGTGAGAGAGTACGAAGGACCCAGAACTCTCAGGAAGACCCAGATGGGGGGGTTCGATGAGGGCAAGGGCGATGAATACAAGACGCAACAGACGAAAGTCAGCGCCGAAGACCGCAACGCAAGCCTAGAAGCCCAAACCCGGACACTCCAGCTCGCATACGGCCGCGCTGGGAGAGAACGAAAGGGAACGCCACACCCTCGCTCTTCCTCCGTTCTTGAGACGTGCGACTTGGCGAAGAGTACCCGGGACACCTCGTTGCAGCTCGCGAACCTGAAAGCGAAGGAAGGGAGAGGACAGGCCGCGCTGTGGATCTTCAGCAGCAAGCGGGCAGGCCGCCGAACCACGCCCGGCAGTTCACATATCGATCTCAAATCGAAGAGACGGGAGCAGAGTTGTATTGCCCGCAGTTCGAGCTCAGAGCGAAGTGGAAAGGAGCGGGCTTTGTTTGTCTTCCGTGTCTCGAGGATGACTGAAGAGCGCTGCTCGTGAACTGGACGAAACAGAAACGCGTGTGCCACGCGGTGGAGGTAAACGTGCGCGCGGCGTCGAGTTGAGGAATAAACCCCTACCTAAACCACTCGCCTAGTCTGCGGCCGTGGGTATGCAGCCATGGCAGGGAGAACGCAGCACGGAGGAGGCGGCGCGCGACCCGAAGTCGGCACTGTGCGTCACGCGAACCGGAGCGAGCGCGGCGTGCCAGCGACGGTTCATTGACAATGCATTCGCGCAGTGCGGGACGGCGCGGAACTGGCTTGTCTGAAGTCCTGCTTGGCGCGGGCAGGCGCCAAATTTGTTTCGAAGTCAGTGGGAAAAGGTTTTTTTTACTTCAAATGCAGTCGTTACTCGTAAATTGTTTCTAAGGCGGCCTATATATCATTATAGTATAATATATTTATATATAGGCTATATACTTGTAGTTATTTAATCTCTCAGTTGAAGTACATAATGTATTCCGCCCTAAATAGTAATAGTAAAAGTAATATCGTGTATACCTTATTTCATACCTATATATATAGTCGTACCCTATGACCATAAATAAACTACGCGAATACTACCTAACAGACTATTATCATCAATATTATCGTATAGCAAAAGCTTTACTATTTTTTTCCTATGATAAAAAAAGGACGGAAAATTATTATGTCGACGTACTATACTACTCTATTTTATTGGGCCTCCTATAAAAATCCGCTAAGGTAATAGAGTAGTGACTACGTATACTTAGCTGAGCTCCGGATCAATATATAGAATCAACCTCTCTCCGTATTAGAATTATTTTCCCCTCAATCGATTTCAGGTGTTTTTTACTAGAACTAAGGTCAACTGTTAAAATTTATTCATTAGAAAAATCATGCTATAAGATAACATAATCATCTTTTGTTTGTGTGTGTGTTATTTGTAGAACAACATATACAAGAGTTTATGTGATACAGGCATGCTTAAATTCCAAACTTTCGGCAATCGATTCACTTCTTCTTGCAAGACTGCTACTCCGTGTTATGTCGTCTGAGATATTTTTGAATATTTATTTAAAGCACTATTATGGGATTATGTAGATTGGTGTGTTAAATCCTTGTAGTACTCACAAACTGATAACAAACAGAACTCAGATAACATTCTGTGTGCGAAGCGAATAATATGTCGTTTAAAGCTAGTAATAGCTATACATTTAGACAATTGATCTATTTACATCTGTTTTCGT
>JABUQX010038949.1:10000-47500 GCA_015478945.1 Trachelipus rathkii
TATGTTAGCACAATATCATGAGGATTTTTTTATGTTTCACTTTATATTATGGTATTGTATTTACGCTATAACTTACTTGTAAGAGGCTTGGAACATTACTGGCATGTAATATCATTCCAAGCTAATACTACCAAATATTTCCTTAATGGAAATAAAGTAGGTCAACTTGTTCTATATCTGTACAATATGACAAATGAACTATAAAGCATTATGGTGATGGATCAATATAAGTCATATATTACAATAGGCTTTGTATTGGTGATCATCCATAAATTTCAATTCGATACATATCTATATATATTAATTATTATATATATGATAATTTATAATATATATATAGTATATATATATATATATATCTATATATATATATTAAATACTATATATATTAATAGTATATATATAGAATATATTATTATATATAATTATATATAGTTATTATAATATATATATATATAATATATATATATTTTCTGCTTATATATATATATGGGTGATAGTATATATATTATTATATATTAATTATATATATAATTATATATATTAGCTTATATATATATATATATATACTTATATATATATTATATATAGTATAGTATATATATTATATTTATATATATATTATATATGATTATACTATATTATATATTATTATATAAGTATTTTTTATAAATATATGATATATATATATATATAATATATTATTATATATATATATATTTATATATTATATTTATATATATATATATATTCAGTATAATTAATAATATTATATAAATATAAGTATATTATATATATAATATTATAGATATATATTTTATATATATATATATATAATATATAATTATAGTATATTATATATAGTATGTATTTAATATATATTATAGTATAGTAATATTATATAACTATATACCTATAATATGTAGTATTATTATATATATATATAGTAATATATAGTTTTATCTAATAATATATATAATATAGTAATATTAAATAGTATAGGTATATATAATATAGTAATATATATATATATATATATATATAATTATATATATATATACTATAGAATAATAGTATATATTTATATAATTTATATATATATTATATATATTATATATATATTATATATTATATATATATATTAGTATATATATATATTATATATATATAATATAGTATATATATATATATATATATATAAGTATATATATTATATTATAATATATATATATTATATATATATAATATTATATATATATATATATATATAATTATTATCTTATATATATAATCTAATATATATAATATATATAAATTATATATATATATATATATATAATATATATTATATATATATAGTAGTATAGTATATAATATATATAGGATGAAATAGGCTTGGGCGAATTTATTGTTTGAAGGATCTCTCATATTCACTCTTTCCTTCCCTCATGTTTCTACAATTTTTTCTATAGTTAGAACTCGAGCATTAAAATATAATCAAAGAAAGTGTTACATTTTCCAATCTCGAAATTTTTCGGTTTCCAAATTCCATTTAATATAAAAGTAGAAAATTCAAGTGAATTTAGCAACTCACTAATTCACCATACAAACCTTGGGTTTGCGCAGGAACTTTTTAAAGATTTCTGTGTGAAAACTAATATAAAGTAGCTTATGGCGGGTGGTTAAGGTAATAATATATATATATATATATATAATTATATATTATATATATAATATATATATATTATTATACTATATATATATATATATATGTATATTTATACTATGACTAGTCAAGTATAGTATATTATATATATATAATAATATATTGTATTATATATAGTATATTATATAATAGATATATATACTTATATATTATATATATATATATAAACTACTTAATTATATATATTATATATATATATATATTAATATATTAGTTTATTAATATAGTTTATAGTTATATATAATTATAATCTATAGTTATATATATAATATAAATATATATACATATATATATATTTATATATGTTATATATAATTATATATTATATTATATAATATATATATATATATATATATATATATCTGGTATATATATATATATTATCATTATTTTATGTATATATAGTATATATATTATATAGATATATATTATATGAATATATATTATATATATATATAGTATATATATATATATATATATATAATAATATATAGTATATATATAATTATATATGTATACTATCATATATATATATTATATATCTATAGAATATTTATTTCTATATATATATAAGTATAGTATATAATACTTATATATATATATTATATCGTGTGATATATATATATGTATAGTATATATATTAATTATTATAATATATATATATATTATTATTTATTATATAATATATATATATAACTAATATAGTATATATAGATATTATTATATATATATAGTATATTATAATATACATATATATATATAATATCTATATATATATATTATATATATATACGTATAATATATATTATTTATATATATATATATAATATATATATATATATATAATACTATATACTATAATATATATATATATATATATATATTATATTTATATATATAATATATTATATATATATATATATATATATATTATATATATATATATATTATATTATTTAATATATATCTAATTTATATATGATATATTATATATAGTATAGTATATATATATCATTGTATATATATATATATAGTAGTATAGCTATATTATGATATATATATATATAGTATATATTATTATTCTGATATATGTATATATATAGATTTATATATAATATATATATATTAATATATATACTATTGTATTATATATTTATATATAGTATTATATATATATTATATAGTATGAATATGTATAGGTATATATATAATATACGTATATAGTATATTAATATATGTATATATATAATATATATATATATATTAGCTCAGGATTTATATGAAATTGTTTTTTGTATATAAAGAGATTTTCTAAAAGCGTTGCAGTGAATGTTAAACTATAACATATTTATATAGAAGAATTATTCAAAAAATTTCCCTAGAATCTCTTCAGGAAAAACATACATTAAAAAAATTAAAAGAGAAGAATGAATATTATTATACTGTTGAACAAAAGTTATCATTCATTTGCTATATTTAAGTTATTAAGTTTATTTTAAAAATATTATTATATTTATGTATACTTTAAATAGTAATTGTTTATTATATTACATGGTAATAAACCTTTCTATTATAATTATAATTTTAGAAGTTTTTTAAACTAAAATAATCTGTAAATAAAAAGTATGTTATTTTATTATTTAATTTAAATTTTAATCTGTTATTATCCAACTGTTATCGGGTCATAAATCATAGTAATACAATGAAATATTCAGTATATGGCTTATTAGATGCATTTCCAATTTTAACAAACATTAATATTCTTCTACTTGAAATTAAAACTGTCTTCCATTCCATAAGGATTTTGTTATATCTGTATATATCGTATTTTTAGTAAGTATAATATATATCTATAGATATAGTATGTATATATAACTATATGATATATATATAACTTCCATAGTACTATCTTAGATAAATATATTGATGTACACGAGATAAGCAGTTTCAGGTATGACATGATATTAAAATTACTCACATTTTAAGCCATTAGTATTTTTTATAGGCCAATTATTGGTGCCCAATTATTTATGAATTTGCTAAGTTATGGATAGATTTTCAAGGTTAAGTCTTTGGAAGTGCAACAAAGAAAAAGGAAAATTGATAAGAAAATAAGTAAATAATTATTATAGATAGCTTATAATTTAGCCATGAAATAATTTTATTAGATTTTAGGAAACATCAGACTTAGAAAAATTAGGACTTATTATTATTAATTTATTATTATTATTAAAGATTATTAATTATATTATTATTATTGATTATTATAATTATTACTTATTATTGCTATTATTATCATTCTTGTTATCTAAAATTTAACTGATTATAATTGAATATTAAGTATGCTAATTAATTTTTGATTATTATTATTTATATGATTATTATTATTACTTATGTATATTAAATTATTATTATGTATTAATTATTATTATACTATTATTGTTTTATTATATTCAAAGTTATTGATTTAATTATTATTAATATAAAAATGGGTGTATTGATATTATGTTTTGGATTAATTATTATTATATTATTATGTATTATTATTATTTATTATATTATTATTTGTTCATTAGATATTATTATTTTATTATTATTATTTTTATTAGTTAGTTATTTATTAATTATTTTAAGTTAACAAAACAGGGAGTTCTTCATACTGGTGGCAATTACCTCGTCCTATCATCAGTAGACAAAACAAAAGCAGAGGCAAAAGCCAAGCCTAAACCCTCAGGACACAAGGGTTTACGGGTCATGGGGTGTAGAACAACGTACAGAGGTTATGGAGGATATGGAGGCTATTCCCAGACACGGGATACGGAGGATTAGGGGACCGCCGGGAAGGATAGGTGGAACGGTGGATACGGGGTGGATATTCGTCGGGGGATATGGAGGACATGGAGGATATGGAGGATATGGAGGATATTCTGGCTATGGAGGATATACTGGCTACGGAGGTTACGGCGGTTTAAGAGGATATGGGGGATACGGTGGTTACGGTTATGGATACGGATATCGTCGTGGTGGTTATGGGGATGATGGCAAGTATATAATACATAATAGTATACACTTAATGCAATGTAAAGTATACAATTTTTACTATATTTCTTTTCTCACTCTCACTGGGGACGGTGGCGTAATACTCTCCATCGCTCTCTATTATTATAAATTATATTATATATATATATTTATTACTTTATATATATTATGTAAAGTAATATGATATAGTATTGATTTAAATATGAGTATTATAGAGATATATATAATGTGATAGATGAGTATAATAATATAATATATAGGTTATTATAATAATATTAATTAAATATTTAAGGTATATTAAAATAAAATATAATAAATATAGTATAGAAAATAAAGTAGGTAATAAGATAGTATATATAATATACTTATTCATATATAATTGAGATTAGTAATTGAAGTAAATATATATTGTAGTAATATATATAGATATATAGATGATTTATATATATATTCATATCACAGATATATGATAAATATATACGTAATAAAATAAGAGTTAATCTCAATCATAATATAATAATAAATAGTAATATAATATTTAATAATATATTATTATTGATATTATATATATATATTAATATATTATATAAATATATTATATAATTATTCAATATAGTACAATACCTTATCTAAATTACTGACAAGTGATATATATATTAATATAAACCTAAATGTAGTGAGTGTGGTCTTCAAGGGTGATTCCGAATAGCTGACACTTAGCATCATATATAAATTTATATAGTATAAAAAGTATTTGTAGTGCGATTGGTTAAAAAGATACAAATACCATTTTTAGAAATCATAGCGGAGCATATTTTTAAATAAATTAATATCTAAACATATTTATATATAATAATTATTAATATATAAGAAATTAAAAATTAGTTAATAATAAACTCAAATTATTTGTGCGTAATACATATATATGCGGCATCACAGCCACTACAGATATATTTATATATCACCGAAATAATAATCAGAAATATTATAATATGTATTAATTTTAATATTAATATTTTATATTTAGTTAGGTATATATATATATCATTACTCACCTTCTATATATATAATGATTAATATATATCTATAATATATATATCGAATTAAAATAAATAAATTATATATATAGTATATTGATTATATAATATATATATATATAAATTTAATATTATATATTAAAATACTTATATATATACAATAAATACTAATATATATTAATATTATATATATATATATTATATAATATAAGTAAACTGGTTCCTTTATTATATATATATATTAATATATAAACTATATATAAATTTTACTTTTATTTTTATATATCAATATATATATATATTAATATAATATATATAATTTATTTACAGATTATAAGTATATATATATATTAAATAATTATTAATCAAATATATATATATTATATATATAATAATATATATATATTATAGACAGAGAGTGACCCACTAAATATGGATTTAGAGAGAGTCGTGATATATGAGTAGTTATATATTTTTATAATATCAGGTTTTATTAGTCATATCTATTAGGACTATATATATATATATTATATATAAATAATATAGTTGATACAATAATATATATAATATATATATATATATATAATAATATATATATATATATAGGATATAATATATACTATATGATTTATATCCACACCTCAATATCAGTAACTAATAAATACAGCCTCGAGATAAGGTAGAGGCCTTATAACTATTTAAATAAACCAAACATAACATATATATTAATACTTATATTATTATATATTATATATATACTGTAGTATATATAGATATATATACTATATCCCGATAATAGGAAACCAAAAAATACATAATCAACTCACTGTATAATAACTATCATAAAATTATAGACTGACTACATAATAATCTATATCCCAACCGTATATATATATATATATACTATATAATATAATATCACCTACATTCACTAACTATCATGATCATATACTATAATACTCAAAGAAACCTATCATTTATATATAACCTTTCAAAAGCTTCGCAATGTTTACATTAAGTTATAGCTATAATAGGTCTAATCCTAATACTCCAACCAGGTAATATAAATACCTATATAATACACTCACATATAAAAACACCTTCGATGAATAGATAAAAAGCAATCTCCTACTAATCAGTACTAGGCATCATATTCAATCAACTATATTAAATGTATCTATTGGCAACTACTTAATACTATACATAAGTCACTATATAACCAGCTTTTATAGTAAAACAGTAAATAATTGATATATTATATATTTTAATGACTCAGTATACACAAATCAATATAATACTACAAACAAGAAGGTATAAAATTTATATATATAGATTATTATAGATATATATATTATATATATGTACTCATTATATAATATATATATTACTTATCTTTATATATATATATATAATATACGTATATATTTATAATATAGTATATATATATATATATAATATTCAGTATATATATATTATAAGACTTGCGGACGTATATTATATATATAATATATATTCATAATATAAAGTAATATTATATATAAATATATACAATATATAATATATATTATATATTAATTATATTCGATATATATCATTACATCAATGATAAATAGTATATTATTTTCATATTTTCCAAAGTTTAAAATATGAAATAAAAATATTGAACGAAATAAAAATATTTAAATTAATTAAATAATTATTTTGGTAATCTATGTAAAGTTTGACTATTGGAAACATTATGTAGTAAAGAATAAAAAAAATAAAAATTTTTTAAAAAAGTAAAAAATATAAAAATTAATGTATATATAGATTATAAATATAATATAAATAAATGAACTATTATATATGCGTTATAATATATATTTAATATATATATAATAATATTTTTATTTATGATGATAATATATATATAATAAGTAGCTTGTATAAATATATATATATCACGGCCTCAATTTAGGAGGAGCCGATTTCAGAACCGATTGGGGGACCGTTTCCATACCCGGTAAGGGAAGGGGCGAGGAACCCCCTCGACACTCAAATACCAAAGAGCGCGGGGTTCCGGGAACTTCCCCGGAGGAAAGGAAATAGTCCTACCTTTCGTTCAACCGGTAGGCCGAGAGACCCTGCTGCCTGCTATTTCTCTGGCGCTATATGCCACAGCACAGTCTGAAGTTGAACGAGTGAAATAAAATGAGTTTTGATTGGGTTAGTTAGCATATAACGTATATATTTATACTATTTATCCAAATCTATATAATTTATCTATTTATTATAAAATTTATTCAAATTTATATTATATATATATATATATATATATATATATATATATATATACCCTTCTACTGCTTAGCAGTAAAGATCTTTGCTTAGTCAGAAATAAGAAAAGACTAGTTATCTTTCTCTGTGCTGATAATCTTTATTACTATCGTGAACATACCCTTTTATGTATTATATACGATACATACGTACATATATTATATATGGTATATAAAATATTATATATTAAAAAGATGCTTTCCTGTATATATATATAGATATGCGTATACTTTTAGATATATGTTTTATTTCAATTGTAATGTATATAAATTTATCTGATTTTATCTAAATTTCTTTGAGTATTATCTTTCTTGATCTCTATTCATTATTTTTTACAGATTTATTTAATTTTTTTCTTTATATTTTTTTTTTATTTGTTTTTTTTTATTTTTCTTATTTTTATTATCTTTTAGTTATTTTTTTTTTTTTTATAGACCAATCCTAAGATTTACTTCTTTTTTTATTTTATTTTTTATATTTTATTTTATATTTGAAAAGAAGTATTTGATTTTATTGATTTTTCTTTTGTTGTTTAGTTATTTCTTTTTTGCTCTTAGCTATTTTATATATTTTTGAGGCCTCAAATACTTGTTCACAACAGTTACTTTTTTACCATCACTTTATGTGATTGAAATAATTTGACAAAACCGAGAGCAGAGCTCTCTCATTTGATATCTAACCTCGAGGGACAAAAGCTGATGAGGTGAAAAAGCCTTTATGTTTTATAATTTATTAATAAATTCATTATATTATGGTATTCATGACTAATACAAATGTTAATTTATCTAAGAAAGTTATCTAAAGTATAAAAGTTTATTTAAAACGTTAATATTGAGTGTAATCTAAAGCATGCAAACAAAGTGATTTTAAATGTTTGGACACCAAACCACAATTCGCAAGGCAAAGAGATTATTGAAGTGTATATATTATTAATACCTAAATAGAGTACACTATTCGTACCTTATTAATTCAATATCCTTACATTAATCAAAGCATTTTTTTAATACACGCCTTTAAGTTTTAATTTAATGTATATTATTTCCTAATTTTCCTTATCAACTTTCTGTAGGTTTTTTTTATTGTGGTACTATATTTTGAATCACTCGCGACATACAAGTCCTTTGACATGCCAACAATAAATTGGATCCTTAGCTAAGCTACGTGTCTTGATTGACTTTATGAGTTAAAAGAAAAAGCACTATATTTTTTGACAATTAGCGGCCCCATTTCGAGGACATCTTTCGACGGAAACACTCTCAGATCCAGAAATTGCAGGCCAAGAATTCATTTTAATCCAATGAAAACCTCACTCGGACGTCCCCGTAAACCCCTTCAGAGAGAAGGGGAAGGATCAATAGTAAGAAAACTTCATAATGAAGGACCTAATCTTTAATCAGATGACCTCAACAGAGCTCTCATTCGATTAAATTTTATATATTAATAAATAATATATTATTATAATAGCTATAATATATATATATATATATATATATATATTACTATATTATTATATAATATATATAGTATAATATATTATATATATATATATATATATATATATTATACTATAATATCATATATATATATATGAATTATAACCTAAATAACTAAAAATTAAGTCCCGGGACATCTAGAAAAACTGGCCAGTATAATAAGAAAGAAAGAAAAAAAATAATAATTTTTTATTATTATCTTTATATATTATTATATTATTATTTTATTATTGTATTATTATTATATTATTATAATTATCGAAAATTACCCTACATTTATATACTAAACTTAGGTGCTAATTTACATAATAAGTAATGCTGCTATATTAAATAGTAATTAAGGAAAAAAAGTTTTGATGGTGATGTGATAGTGAGATAGTAATAATCAAGCTTCATATTGAAAAAATAGTGGACTAGTGATTATAAAAATTGATAAAATTTGCATTCAAATTTCTACTTCCCTTATACATCCATCTAAAGGTTTCCTCTTTAATTCCTTCTAATATACCTGAAAGTTCTCTGTATAACCTCCTATTAATATATAACTTATATCACTATATTGATTAATATTTATTTTGTGCCTATAAATATATCAGTATATCAAATTATTATTAGTCGGTTGCAGAAAGGTGACCATTTCTCAAGGCCAAAGGTAGGTAGGTATGTCAAGCCATCAGTTAGTGTGGTAGCTGCGTGATAAGATGCCCTATCAGCAAGTTCACTGCCCAGGTAAGACGTTCGGCACAGTTGGCCTCGTATGTATACGGCAAGACTGCAAGCATGAGAATGAGCAGAAAGCTGAAATAGAGCTAACAATTGATTGGTCAATAAATAACTGGATGAAGAGAGGGAGATGGTCTCGATAGCCCAGCGAGTTAAGTCATCCCAAGATACAATCCCCTGGTAGAGTCGTACACTTCCTCAGGGTCAAAAAAGAAAACCTTGCACATCTTATCGCTTGAGAAAGTCTCATGGATGCTATGGTCAATCGAAGAAGGGGGTGGACCGATGCCTGCGAAATTTAAATTGATAGATGAAGGCCTGAAGGCGCTCTAATGTAGGAAGATGACGGGATTCCACCATCCTCATCATCAGCTTGAGTGTGGCAGGAGAGCGAGATGGACCGCTGGTTGTTAACTGGGGTTTTGGTCGTTCTTAGGTTAGGAATATGAACAACGTAAGCTGTAAACCAAGTGGGAAGGGAGAAAGATACTCAATCTATGCATGTTCCCAAATCAGCTTGAAATTCTGCGAGCGTGAAGATTTGCTTGCATATGGTAGACCCCCGAAGAAACAGTCAGGTGCTGGTCCTAAAATACGATAGCGCGGAAAGTTTCCGTATATCATAATTCGCTGGAGCAGGAAGCAAAACTATATCTCAGCGGGTCAGCAAAAGATAGATCCCGATGCCAAGATGACGTCGGAAGATGGTGGGTGGTGAGCGATGATGCTGAAGAGGTCGCACAACCTTGTAGACCAATGATTGAAATGTGGGTGATATCACGGGTTCATAAAAGTAACAAGAGTAATGCTCCTAGTCTTACAGTTGATAAATCAAGAACGTGCAGAGGCGGCTTTAAAAAGGATTAATTTTGGTGTAGTAGGTGCCCGTTTGTAGAGTATGTAAAGTTTCCTTTTCTCCTGGCTTACCTGGGCACATTCCGATGATCAGATCGACAGCAGGCTGAGAGGAAAACAATGTGTGTTCTCTCTGCATCCAGGATCGTGTCAACGAGGAAGGTAAGAGCTCCGACAGTTGAAATATTAAACGGAAGGTAAGTATATAAATGTATCCTGAATAAACGAGACCCAGTCTGCTCTGCTGTAATGGCATATAGAGTAGGGCTCCAAAGAAGGATCTAACAATAATTTGGAATTAGTCATTGGCGCAGAAAAGAGCCGATCTAATCCACAAAAACGGTCGATGATATACAGGGAGCTCAGGTAAATGTCCACACAAGAGAAGGTGCAGGTGTTACAATAAACGCATGTAGGCAGTCTTGTATTTAGATAACCAAGAGAACGTGTTAAAATGTTCACTAGCCAATTTCCATTGGGGACGAAACAGTCACCCCACAATGGGCCGCGGAGGTTGAGGTTCCCCAGAACATGCATAAGAGACCTGAGATACGAAATAATACTCTCTGGAGAATTTATAGCTTGGGCAGGGTAGAATGAACATAACGTAAAAGTAGTCAATGCGAATGCGAGCGGCCACCTCATGTAAATGAGCTTGCAGGTGTTTAGGGGGTATGGAAACGATTCTTGAAGAAGAATCGCAAACTTCCTCCCCCTGTCACTGGCACAATGATTGAGGAAAATGAAGGTTACCCCTTCACACCGAAGTTGAATTTTCTGTAGGTAGATAGCCTTTGGTTAATGAGTATAATGAGATGTTAATTCCATAAAATTATGAAAATATCCACGACACTTTCACTAGAACAACATCCTAGCCATTGTGAAAAAAAATAAATCAGTCAACGGGACGAGCCATGACAAGTTTTAATACGTTAGGTATCAGTGGTCGGCGGAGACGTAGGGTCCGGACGTAAAGGAGGGATCTCGTATCCTGGGACGAGAGATCATGGAGAATGGAAATGCACTGCGATGGAGCGAAAAACCAAATCTGCAAGCTCCCAACGGCAGAGGATAGGTCTTCGCCGAGGCGAGCTTTGTTACGCTCCACATCACCGGCTGCAAAATGACAGGACGGATGGAGCAAGGGTAGGTGCCGCCGAGAGCTGTCTTTTCTCCAAAAAGGGGTCCGACCACATGCGGACGGCAGATGGTCAGTCGTTGTCTGGGTGCTTGAAAAAAGATGAATAATTGCAAGATGAAGAATCCGATAAGCGAACAAGCGATCTCCTTACGCAGCCGATGTGATCTGGATGAGGAGCTTCTGATTGACCAGCCGACTTCAACGACGGGTATAGAGGAACCCGGGCGTCCGCAAGAAGGAATCCTTAAGATACGGAGTAAAGAGGGGCATTCCCCAAAGTGTTGAAAGGAAGACTCATAATCGCTGGAATAGGGTTGGAAGGTGTCGGTAGAGAGATGAAAAGTCGCAGTGTCAGTTTGCCCGAACGTAGAAGGGGATCCTTTCAGTCACCAGGGGAGTGCGAGATACAACGAGACCTCTTTCAAGGGGCTGCAGGCTAGGGTGGAACGATAGAAGTGATTTTTTTTCTTCGAAACCTAATAGTGCGGAAAAGTTGCCTTTTGATATGTATGCTTTACTCTTAAAATTTGGGAAATGTACGACAATCATTACCGGTGCCCCAAGAGGGTTGATTGTAATAGTTTTTTGAAAATATGCCATAATTTTCTAATACCGTGACAGGAATTATAGTTTGCCACTGGGGTACTAATATTTTAATGTAATTATGTAAACATGTATGTTTTAAGTACAATATCACGCACAAAAATTTGGTCAGCCTATATAAATTTGTTCTATTGCTCCAACAATTTCCGTTTATAATTCTTTAATATTTTCATAATCACGAAACACTTTTAACTTCCACACACCACTGTTTCGCACCTTTCTTATACGCATGAAAGCTAATTGCCACTTGTTTCATTCTCATTTGTCATCATTGTGAGTCGAGCGTTAGTATCGGTAGCAGCGTGTTTTATTGTTTTTAATT
This sequence comes from Trachelipus rathkii, assembly GCA_015478945.1. Taxonomy (NCBI): domain Eukaryota; kingdom Metazoa; phylum Arthropoda; class Malacostraca; order Isopoda; family Trachelipodidae; genus Trachelipus; species Trachelipus rathkii. The sequence goes on from JABUQX010038949.1 coordinate 23,256, forward strand.
GTTTATTTGATTTATGTAATCTTATAATACCATCGTCTGAATCTTTACGCCCTAAAATGGTGTCTACGCCGTCAACTTCATCAGTTTTAAAGCTAGAAAAACTGAGTTTTTGTATTGTTTTTGGTGCCCAAAACAGGTAAAAGGACGTTTTTTTCTTACTTTTGAAAGAAAAATTAAGTTTTTCTTGTGGTTAAGAACATGCCTCTGAAATTAAAACACTGGGGTAAAATGTGTGAGTAATCATTTCTTTAAAAAGCTGACCGAGTTATGGAATAGAGCTTTTATTCCTATAGTAAAATAGCACTACGGTTTCTGAAATTATTTAGAGACTATTTGAGAAGTACAGAAATCTTTTAAAACCATGTAAGGGCGAAAATGACAACAAGTATAAATTAAAAATTAAATTTATCCAAGAAATGCCCCAAAAAGTTGTCTGATATTGAAGCCTGCAAATGCCAAAATTTTTCTACATGCCAATTGTGAAAAATTCCGAAAAGTGCCCAAAGAAGAGCAATTGTTTCTTATTGACCATTGACCAACGAACTGAGAGAAATTTGGGTCATGAGTTCTTTTGATATTATTGCTACAAAGGAAAAACTAGTAAAAAGAAAAACGAAAGAGAAAGGGAAATGTTAAGATATATTAATTAGGTTATGTATAAAGAAACTGATTCAGTAATAAATAAAGCAGACGATAGTTTGGGAAATAAAGAAGATGGAGCTGGATATGTATTTATACTGGCTATAGAGAAATTGCAAGTAATGTGGAGGGTTAATGTGAAAGCCTGGGTCACCAGGCAACTCACCATCGAGTGGGTGACCCCAACCTACCGTCAAATTATTTCTTAATAGGGCATTTTCCTTTTATACCTAATATATTTAAACATTTCTTCTCCTTTTATTTTTTTTTTTTCTTGTTTTTTCTGTTTAATCAATAATATCAAAAGAACTCATGACCATTTTTCTCTCAGTTCGTTGGTCAATAAGAAACAATTGCTCTTCTTTAGGCAATTTTCGGGATTTTTTACAATTGCATGTAGAAAAATCTTGCATATGCAGGCTGCATATCAGACAACTTTTTTGGGGCATTTTCTTGGAACAATTTATTTTAATTTAATACTGGGGGTATTTTTCGCTCTTTACATGGTTTTTAAAGATTTCTGTACTTCTCATAAAATAGTCCTTAATAAATTTCATTACCGATTATGCAATACTATATATATATATCCTGTGTGTAGGTTACAACCATAGTTCAAAGAACATTTACGATGTATAAAACGTCAAATTTTTTAAAGTGACATGTGTGTTTCTTATTAATATTTAATCAAAAAGAAATGTCACTGCCTTTTTAATCTTTCAAATATCATAAACAATTTACGAAAACATTTATACATAACTTATAATTGGCAAATAGACTGCGGGCTATTTCAATTTCAAGATCTGCTTTTGGTTTTAAGTAAAAAAGTAATAAAAACTTCGGAAATGACCTTGGAAAAGTTATGAACTCACAATGAATGACAATGAACAAGTAATCGTCCCACAATTTTATATTTGAAGAAAAAAACAATTTGAAAGTTCAAATACATGGCACAAAAACATTTACAAATGCACGTTTCAAATTTAAAACTAATTTAACAAATTAAAAATATATAATTTTTCTACGTCTTAAGTTTTTGAGGGTCATTTCTCGATTTATTTAACGTGTTTTCTTTAGTAGAGTATATAAAAAGTGTTACAAATGTTTCATGCAAATCTAAAAAGTGTTTTTATTTTCTCTGAATTCAACTTTATAAAAAATAACTTGCATATTTTCAAAAAACTACAATCAACCTTCTTGGGGCACCGGTAATGATTGTCGTACATTTCCCAAATTTCATGAGTAAAGCATGCATATCAAAAGGCAACTTTTTTGCACTATTAGGATTCGAAAAAAAAACATATAACTTTTTTTCGTTCCACCCTACTGCAGGCCTCCCGCCAAATCTACTAGAGAAAGCAATTTTGGGAAAGTTGGAGGTAAGAAGGGGAGGCTCTCTTGTTAGGAAGAAAGATAGGAGTTGTGGAAGTGGCAAAGATGGTGCCAAACGTTTGTGGAATGAACGTTTACTGGTTTATGTGGAGCAAATCCAAGGACGTGTTCTCAGTAGGCATAAAGGGGACAACGGATGAATCCATGAAGGGCTAGGGAGCCCAAGTTCTAGAAGATGGTGCATGGATCTAGGCAGTACAGGAGTCATGACAGAGAAGCAGACTAAGTTCCGCGGACAGTTTGCGAGAGGTCATCCGAACAAAATTAGGGGAATTTGAAAGGATGTTGGCTAATGAGAAAAGTTCCACCGTCCTCGAAGAAGTATGGAATACCCCAAAAGAGGGGTTGCGAAGGTGGGAGAATGCTGGATTTGAAACTTGTGTATGGGTTGGGGGGATCCTGAGGGGTACATTCGTCTGACTCACGAGGGAATAAGCAAAAATATGGGAGAAAACAGACAATTCTTTGGAGCTGTGTGTTACTTCATTTCGGTCCATTTTCCATAACATACATAATTTCAGGACCTCTTGTCCCAACAAAATCAATGGTCATTAATTTGACGGAGGAACCACTATGGGGCCCCCTTGCATGGAACAACACAAAGGAATCTCACAAGTGTGAAGGACGTTATCATACGTGGCCCAGATGTCCTGGGAGATCAGCAATGCTTCTTTGGGTGGTTAGATTTAAGACATCTAAATGTATTAGTAAACTGCATACAATTTTAATTTTTGTAGGTTCAAAAGGCGTATGAAAGGCTAAAATCAGCCTAAGGTCAGACAAAGTTGGGCCTCAGTATGGAGGGAACCTAAAGATATTTGCGATATGTAAGCTCCTCCTCTTCTGTAAATGGGCAAGAACGTCATTAGGCGTATTCATTCCTGATCTCTGAGCAAATATTGTAAGGGTGTAATAGGTGTAAGGAATGGGGTCCCAACCTCTCATGCTGGGAAGGTGTATGGGTTCGTTGTATATCATCTCACTTACGAGAGAATCTAAGCAATTGTAAGAACCTAGTTGGGGAATGGTCAGGAGGGGTGCCTGATGGTGGTAAAATTTGTAAATTTTAGTCATGAAACGCAAACACCAATGATTCTACAACTCTGCAATAGACAAACAAAGACAACAATAAGATAGATAAAACAAATACATGACTACTAAGCAAAATTAAAATAAAAAATAAAATAAAACTACATAAAACTAGTGCACACATCCCTCACACCAGGCTAGAGTCCAAAGTTCACACTCTACCCACAGAACCCCACACCAAAGTAGTGGCCTCAGATTAGCTACCGGAACACCGAACGGTAGCAGTGGCCTCAGATTAGCTCTACAGAACACCGCACACGGTCTTTATCCTTGCACTATACACAGTGAACGCGATGCCCGGGATTATACACCCAGTGTAAAATAAGCCTCCTCAATAATTATCTGAGGCTTGGGTCGACCACAATTTTGCTGGTCAAAGGCAAAAAAGACCAGTTTATAATCTATACCCAAAACCACGGGGAATGGATCAAGTCGGTATGACGAGGCAGCATTAGGGAGGGCGGAAGGAATGCCAGTAAAGGGTTGTATGGAATTACGAACAGAAGAAGATAAGGGGAAAGGAAGGAACGAAAACAAGTATATAGGGGAAAACAACTGTAAAAACTAAGTAATAATAATAATAATAATAATAATAATAATAATAATAATAATAATAATAATAATAATAATAATAATAATAATAATAAACTACACATAAAAAATGTGTGCACCTCCTTCACCACAAGAATTCCTTCACGATGGTGATTAACAATAATAATAATAATCATGCATATTTCGCAAATAAAACAAATACAATGAAGCATAAAGGTAATGTTATATACCTTTGCTCCAGAGTAACAATGACAGAAGTGCAAAATTTGCATATTTATAATTTCATACGTAAGAGTTTTAGAATTTAGTTCACATCTCACGGGCATTGCCCTATCCTAGGAAGAGAACCACCCTAACTGATACCTAGGGTCCGGACGACGAGGAATCTAACCCTGGTCCTCTGCCTCGCGACTCGGTTGCATTATCGTTGTACCACGTGTTAGAATATTATTATTGAGACAGTACTAAAGAGCAACTTCTATCAAACAGATTTTTCATTATATTTTAATTGAAGTTAATTATAACCAAGTTTTTCAAACCAATTTATTTCTGAAAATTTACTTGTTTGTATTTGCATCATTGTTACTCTGGAAATCGATATATTAAACCCATGTGCATACTTAATTAGCCAAGCAAACAAAACAAAAAAATTTGGAATTGATAAAAATCAACAGAAAATTTGAAAATAAAAAGATACGAAACAGTAAAAGCATATTTCAAATTATAATATATAAATTAATATATTTAAATTACGACAAATAAAAAAATATAATGAGACTAGTGTACCCTTGTTTTTAATCTGCCAATATTAAGAATTAGACACATACCACCCAACTTTAAGGACAGGAAAATAATGTAACAAGAACAATATAAAAGAATCTCATTCTTACTCAGATGGGATAAAAAGAAAAAGAAAATGAAACCAAACAAAAAAATCAAAAGTGGAAAAAAGTGTGAAAAAAAGGTCACCGAAAACAAAAACTTAAAAATTTTCCTAACTTTTTTCTGCAGCGTTGTTCAATCGATTCATAAAATGAACATTAGGAGCATTTTCTTCACTTCTGTCTTGATTATTTAACAACTTGTTTCCCGTGACGTTTTTCAAATCAGATAATCTTCTTCTACTGTTGGGCGAATCAGGTATAATGGAGGGAAACTTATTACGCCTTTGAATCATTCCCTTTTCCAATATGTCTTCTAGTCAGTCCGATAAAAACAACGATTACTCAAAAGTATAATTACGGTATGTACTTATAAACTGTACAAAATCTTGAAAATAAAGAATTACATGACGACTTCCAACAGTATTTTACTTTGATTTTTGTAATTTTCATTTAATATCTTAAGATAAGATTATAGAAATGTATTTCGCGATTCATCCATAATAGTAAATTTAAATCCTAAACAAAACATAAAACTTTGAATGCAAGACGAAACAAGAACACCAACTATTTTAAATAAGGAAAAGTGTAAATAGTAGTATACTTAATAATTGTTTATTGTAAACTACAATCTCGATATAATATATTATTATATATATATATTATATATATATATTTATATATATATATATATATATAATATTATATAATATTTATATTTTATATAAATATATAATATATATATATATATATATATATATATATATATATATATATTATATATATATATTATATATTTATATATATATATAGATGATAACATATATATATATATATATAGTATATATACAGTAGAAGAGACCCCAGTGATTCAAACAAACTAGGATCCAGTGTTCTAAAAAATATAGTAAAATTTTGTAAGGTTGCAAACAATATTCAGAGTATGAATAAAATGCATGGCGCCATTTACACGCTCAATTATTGTCAGTCGTAAATGTTTTAGAAAGTTGCAGAAGGGTAAGCAAAAGCACACAACATTGGTCGGGTACTTTCCCCCCCAAAAAAAATAATGGGGTGAGAGGGGGAGGCGCCTAGTCCTCAAGTACAAACTGTACAATGGCAAAAGATATAGAGGGGTGGGGGGGAAACACTACACTAGAAGTGGAGTTACCTAATATGTTTATAGATGGTAGTTAGTCTACCTCCTAAAGCCCTTCGACCTCTGCCACTCCCACTAAGAACGGAAATCCCATTCAGTAATGATATAAGATTCAGGCTTATATTAAAGCATTTTTATTAATTTTCTTTTTTTTTTAATTTACTAATTAAATACTTTATTATTAAATTTATTCTACGACTTGAAGTGCTTCTAAACCGGTCATTCCTTTAGTCAGTTTTGCAAAAAAATAATTGGATTTATATATATTCCAATGGTAAATTCCAATGCTAAATAACATTATATTTTAAAAACCATGGAACTAATTGTGTTTGAATACAAGATTATATATATAACTATAATATATATATATATATATTATATTTGTATAATTCGAAAAATAAATAATATAAACTAAGGGAATAATAATGTATAATATATATAGTATAATATATATAGTATATATATATATATATATATATATATTATATATATATATATATATATATATATATATATATGGTAGTTAGAATTAAACTAAGTTGTTCCAAGAGGCATAGCATGGGCCCCAGAGATCGTAGTTGTCTAAAACTTTGTTGATATGCTAAAGAGGCAATGCGCTCGCGAATGATGCAATAAAAATAGTGGCAGCAAATGTCACCACCAGGTGAATATGCGCTGTACACGTTCCGCACGTGCAGGAGAGAGCAGGAATGAGCACACACATGATACCTGTGATACAGACAGTTTATTTGGAACTATGATTACAAATACTGTTCAATATGAGCATACATCGGCATGTTGCTCAGAATTACTTAAGATATGCTGTTGAGCAACCTGTTCGAACACATCGAAGTAAGAGTCGGAGGCCATACTTGAAACTATTTGTAACATAGTTTAAAATAAAGGTACCTGCATCACTGTTATCATGTGTGTGCTCATTCATGCACGCGTGGAACGCGTACAGTGCAATATATTAACCTGGTGGCGACAATTTGAAACTACGTATTTTTATTGCATTTATTAGTAAAATTATTCTCTTTAGCATATATCCAAAGTTTCAGACACCTTCGATCCTTGGGGTCCGTGATCATGCATTCACTCCTTTTATGCACCTTTCTTATGCCTCTTTCAAAACTCATATTCCTCTCCAACAGGACATTCTTTATCACCATTCATCCTTTTTCTCTTACGTCTCCCATGCTGGTTGATTTCCATGCCACTCACCACTATACATCCTCTTAACCAACTGACTATCATCCATCCTTTCATATGACATGACATCTCAATGTACTCTCCGTTTATTCTCTCATTTACGTCCTTCCTCGCACACACCACACACTCCCTAATGCGTTCTATTCTCATTTTATCAATTCTTCTCTCACACCTAGACACGCCCCTACAGATTGTCCTTACTGACACTAATGTTCCCATTAGATTTACACATCTTAATCCAGACTATAAGTTTCACTACTATATATTAACACAGGTAACAATATACCCATCCCTGGCAAAATTCCACAACTCACCAAGATGTTAATTACAACCAGCCATCTCCAACCATTCACTTAACTTTCCTACTACATTCTGCATTATCCCGTTCCATTTTCATCAACATATATCTAAATTCTTAATTAAAGGAATCAAGATTATTTTATTACAAGTTGCTCACTGACATCTAACATGGCTTCATACCACAGACTCTCCTCCGATCATATCAATTCAAACTTACTCTTATCTACAATTACAATTTAAATGCTTACGATGTGCGTCACAGCTGTTAGCACACCCTAGCAAAACCAGTATACAATACATCTTACTGCTTACAAAATTCACCAGCTACAAGAATACCAAATCATGCAAGCGTCAATAGACAGACGTAATAGAACACGCCCTCCAACTATCTCTTCCATTCTCGCATCAGTCTAGAGTTCGGCTCGTTCCTCTAGATACCCTCCTATCCGTAGACTCTTTATTTACCCATCCATAATCACAATTTGAATATAGCCAAGGAGAACACTCATACTTAGCCAGAATCACATACTTATTTAATATTACCATCCGAACTTCACAAGCTCCTAAACAATTAAAACTCGGATACTTGTGTGTCCAGGTGTTGCATACACAAGTCTCTAACATGACTTCAATAACCAGCAGATACTCTCTGCAACATTTGCACTACCATGAGGAACCTTACTTCTTATAGGTACATTTACTTTCAGTGCAAACTCTCCTTTTACACAACCTGAACATCGCCAAATTGCCATCTACACATCCTCTCAAAATCTCTTTCATATTCACTAAACGACAAAAATCAATCATCCACATACACAATAAGCCAGGGGCAGCACACACTACTCTTGCTTCATTTCTCATCACTTATAATACCTTCCCTGCACCGCCGACGCCTCTAATTCTTTCATAAAACCATCCATATAAAATTAAATAACCAAGGCTTCACTCCGATATATATATTAAACCAATCACTTTCTTGACTCCATTTTATTCTTACACCACACTGACATCAACCGATCGTCAGCTACATACTTTTCATCATGAAGCCTACCACCAACAACCATAGTATCACGTAACGGGAACACTATGCAACAAAAGGTTCTCTATTAAGTAATCTGGTCAGTCTAAACTAAGAGCTTGCTGAAAGCATCCATAAAACCTAAAGGTACCAATTTAGTCCTTCTTCTCGTCGATCTTTCCCGAATCATATTGTTTCCAATGTAAAAATTTAGATCCAAGCACATACAACTCACCATTCTAAGTGCACCTTAGTTCTTCACAACCAAGTCCTCTTCAGTCACTCTTTCATCAAAAACAACAGCATAATTTTCTCATACAACACTCAATAGGTAGCGCACGTAATTTCGCCCTATAGTTGCATATTACAAGTTACCCACTTAATTCAAACCCCCTTGTACCCTTTATAAAGATGGTGAACATGTGACCACTGCCTCTCCGACCTCCAAGTTCTCAAAACTTATAAGGCTTTCAAAGTACGCTCTTGTTACAATCAACTTCAAATCCATTCAACCACAATCTCACTCATCAACATCATTCAACCCATTAATTTCATCTACACGTGCATATTTACCATTCTTCATTTCTCAAAATTGTAGATTGCGGTATTATTGCACCAAGTTAACGCTATTTCTTCGTTGCACCATACAAACACACACACAGTTCACGTACAAAAAAAAGGATAAACAAAGTATAAACAATTTGAGGGAGTGTTCCTTCCACACTCTTCTCACATTCATTTCATCAGTTTCGAAAACATCATCCCTATTCATTATTTTATGCAGATTCCCCTTACTCTTATTCTTAACTTTGCACGATTCCTTTCAGAAAAGCATCCTATCACCTTGTAAGTTCCCATTCATCCTTCTTCCAAACTATTCATTTACTTCATTTTTCCTCCTATGTATGCAACTTTTAGTCTTCCTTTTTCCTCCTTACCGTTCCCTTTATAGCCTTTAGTGAGAACTCGCCGCAGTCAGAAAAATCCACCCTAGAGCTTCACGGGACCGCGACGGACCCTTACTATGGCATCTCGTCAATGTAGGGCTCAGGGATAGGGCTATCCTCTTTTCTCCACCTTAAAAAAAAATATCAAAGCTTTTGTAAAAGTGTTTTGAAAGTGAGGCACGAAAAGGAACTTTCTTTCAAACCGAATTTAAAAAAAAAAGAGGAAACGGATTTGATCTCTTGATTTTTAAGAACGATTGACCTAAAACTCACTTTATCCTTGAAAATATGGAATGTATCGTAATTTATTAAATACGCAAATTACTTTATACTTTCAAGTATGTGTACTTTCTTTGTGAGACTGATTTATTTTATTAATTTAAAATTAATTGAAATAATGTTCATCGCTGTGAAATTTATACAATATATATATAGAATACCAACGATAGTCTTTGTTTAGACAATGTGCACAACTTGACAACATTTATTTCACCGGGTATTTTATATGTTGATTACATGTATTTATTATTTTTTTTTATAAGGCGGGGGGAGGCACAAAACACTTGTTTATTAATTTAAAATTAATTGAAATAATGTGATTATACAAATAGAATCACGTGAACGAAATTTAATTATTATTCTTTTTATTAAAAGGCTCACTCTGAAATATTAAAAATAAGATTAAATTTACAAGAAAATAAAATAAGGAATTGTTAAATAAAAATCTACATTATTTACCTTTAACTTTGGAAGGAAAAACCTAAAAACTTAAACGGTAGTTGAAATTCCTGCAAGGTGCTACAAGTTTTAACTTAAAAGTGAGTACTTCATCTTGAATTAAAGAAAAACATCCTTAATTTTTTAAGCAAAGACCTACGTGTTTTGAAAATAATAAATAAAATGTGCATGATTATTTGGATGTTATTATTATATTAAAACAATAATATTAATTATTATTTATTAAATATGGAAGGAAAAACTAAAAACAAAGGTAGTTGAAATCCTGCTAAAACACTATATCTACAAATATTTCTTTAGCACATGACGCATAAGTAAAGTAATCTAAATAAATCAAATTATATAATTAAATAGTATAAATATTTAGAATATATATAATAATATATTTACAATATATTAGAGAGAGGAGAGAGAGACTGAGGAGACTGAGGAGAGGAGAGCCCCAAATAGGTAAAAAGTCTTGAGTCCGCCACTGATAGATATATTAATAAAACAATATATATATATATTATAAACATACATAATTATGATAATAAATATATTGGTAGTGATATACATTATAATAAGATATTAGTCTTATAATTATATAATTAATTAGACTACCATAGATGATTCAACCTAATCATAACCCGTTATACCCACTAGTATTACAGTGAACTAATACCTATATATATATATATATAAGATTAACTAATAATTATAATTAAATAGTAAAGTAGTAGAATTATAGGCAAAATTAATAGCAGTTATTATACGACTTTGTTTTAAAGAAATAAGATATACGCGATAGTATATCATCAGTTTACCAGCGAGCTCAAAATGTTAGGTTATAATTAATATATCATGAATATATTATATATAACTTAAAGTACTAACCATCACTTAAGCTATATATTATTCTATATTCCAGCATTAGTTTCTTAGTATTTATAATTATATATATAATTTATTATGATTAACATAAGATTTTCAATAATAGGGATACTATATATATGCAAATAAAATATAATAATAATAAAGATATATATTATTTATTAAATATATATTAGAATAATATATTAAGTTAAAATAGTTACTATTATAATATATAATATATATATATATTATTATATTAGAATATATATATTATAATATATATATATATATATATATATATTAATTAATATATTAAGATATGATATATATATTAAATTATAATATATAAATATTATAAATATATAATATTAATATTATATTAATTATATATTATATATTTAATATTAATTATATATATATATAATATATATATATAATAATAATATATATATTATATATATATTAATATATAATATATATATTATATATTTTATATAATTAATAATATATAATTATTAATATATAGTATATATATAATATATTATATAATATATAAATATATATATATTATATATAATATATTATATTATATATATATATTATAATATATATGTATATATATATATATATAGATATTTAAATTATATTAATATATATATTTATTATATTATATTATATAATATATATATATTAATATATATTATATATATATATATATATATATTTAATATATTATATTATATATTAATAATATATATATTATATATAAATATTAATATTAATTATATATATATAATTATATTAATAGATATATAATATATATATATTAATATTATATATAATTCTATTATATATATATATAGATTAATTCGTGTCTTAAATAACTATTTACTATTATTGAAATAAATTATCAGGACTTTTCTTCTAATTATAATATATATATTTATTGCTTGAGCAGCCGTTTAAAAGGAAAGTAAAAATTCCCTGTGTTTAAAGGTGAGAAATCTTAAAGGGTTGAAAATAAGAGAATAATTACCAAAGTTACAGCCTCTCTGTCATATTTACAGTTAATACGTTTTTCTTACTACAGTTCGAGGCGAATTATATTATATAATTAATTAATATAAATAACTTTACATATTCAATATAAGTTATTATATAGTATATATATATATAGTTTGGGCATAGTTGTGGAAATTCATCATTATATATATTACACTCAACTTATATAATCCACGTACTAGGAATGTTTTATAATTTTAGCAGGTGCTGATACCGATCATACCTGGTTACTGTAATACACTCAACTACGTTAATAGAGACCTTTATGTATTTTACGAATATTTATAGCAGTGATATTCTGTAGGATATATATATTAGTAGAATGTTTCGTTATAAAATAGAATATTTATAGAAGAATTATAATAAATGGTTATATATATATATATATGGCTATAGAGGTAAAGATGGATATAGATATATAGTAAGTGTTTATATAATAATGTAGAATATTATTATATGTACTTTTTGAAGATAAATTATGATAATATTATATATATATAATATATATATATATATAATTATATATATATTATTTATGTCATTATTTTAGTGAATATTGATATATATATAACCTGAAATATATATTATATATATATATATATATGGTTAAAAGATGACTTAACGCCCACACGGAACGGGAGGCCGTACGAGTATCATAAAAAAATAATTTTCACAAGACTATTATACATTTATTTAAAATAATCTATATATTTATTAAATAGTAACCTGATCAATTTTAAGCAGTAAGTTTAAAAGAATAAAAACGAAAAGATAAAAAAGACGAAAAAGAATAAAAATAAAAAATGAAATATATATTGCAAAACTACGTAAATAGCTACAAATAGCTAAATACATTTTTTGGGCAAACCGCAAAAGAAAGAAACAAATTTAGTTTTTAAAAACGTTAATAAGTAAAAGTAAATAGGAAAAAAAAATATTGTTAGGTCTTGCTATAGTGATATTCTGCTTTGGTCATTAAAGCTGGACCTTTTTTATTACGTTTGCTCGTTAAAATAAATAGAGCTCCCGTTCTGTGTGGGCGTTAATTTGTTTTTTTTATAGACTAAAGATTATACCCCAAGAGTATACCGCACCGATGGCAGTGAGTCGGGGGTCTCTCGGCCTTCCGGAATACTACTGTGGTTATGACTATATGTGTTCCCTCCCCCTTCTTACCGTAAAAGGATAAAGTAATGTGTCGCTTACGGAACGATTTAGTCGTCTATGTTGGTATGTGTGTGGAGTGGTGCTGTCGCTGGAGGATAGTTGTGGTGTCCTATCAATACGGCTCCTCCATCTCCGCCTAACGTAGGGTAATAGGGAAAACGTCAACCCCCCTGTGTTTCCCCGTCTGGTTCTACGAGGTCCCCCCTTTATATTGTAACCGTGTATATTAAAATGATATAAAATGAATTCTTTATCAGCATAATTTTTAATTTAGAGTTATATATTAAACATTGCGGTGATGCGAACTGAGCATATTTGCTTTGTAAATATAAAACATTAATAAATAAAAAAAAAAAAATAAGTTAAAAATAATATATAAAATCATCATCGACCCTAAGAACAATTCTTTATTTATGTAATCATTTATGAATGCTTTAACTATCTGTTCTTATAAATTTTTTTTATTCCATGAAATGTCTCTCCGTTCCGTTGTGAGGTCGTTAAGTAACTTTGTCATGATTATATATTATATTTTAATTAATATTATATATATTATATAATATATATATATATATTATATAAGATTAAATTTATATAATTATATTCAAGGTATGAAAACAAGGAAAATAATATATTAATTTATATAATTAAAATATTTCTATGGGTTTGAAAGTTTATTCCTTTTTTTTTAATTTTTTTGTGAAGGGAGTTTTTTTTTAACTAACCTGATAATATATATATATATATATATATATATATTATAATATTAATATATGTATATATATATTAATATATATATAATTATATATATATATTATTATTAACTATTATATTATATTAAATATATAATTTATTTATATATATATTATATATATATATATATATATATATATATATATTAATATATTAAAAATATAACATTTAAACATAATATCTGTAATCTTATCTTATTATATATTTTTATATAGTATATAATATAATTATATATATATAGATAATATATATATTTAATATATTAATAATATAATAATATACTTATATTATATATATATATATATTAATATATATTGTTATTATTATTAATAAATATAAATATCAATATGAATATAATAATTAAAATTGATAATATCATGTCTTACGAATTTAACTATTAATATCATTGAAACAGAGTATTAGTTATAGATTTATTATTTACTATTAATACATATAAAAATGTAGTGATTAAGTTAATGTTGTATTGTATTTTGTAATTATTTTATTCTAAAGTTTATTTTATGAATTTTATTTTAATAATTTGTAATTGTAATTCACTTTGTGTTATGCGAGATAAAGTCTAATAGTCAACATTGGTCTGTGTAAAATTTTTGTAGATACCGTAAAAAAATTATATTTTATGAACAAATGAAAAAAAAAATCACTGAAAATTTAAATGAATTATTTACTTAATTTTAATATTTTATATTGAGTATATTTTTATATATTATCTATAAAATTACACATTAGTATTTTATTAAATATTGTTTATTCTAAGAATTACGTTACATCCATCTTTTGACATTTATTATCTTTGTTAATAACATAATTTATCTTTATATATATGTCTTTGATAATAAAAATAATATTATAGAAAATCTAATATAATTTAATAAATTATATCAGCTGACCATAAACATACTACTAATTTCCCAAAATACTAATTATAATATCTTTAATATTTTGACCATAACTTTTCTATTCATATCTATATAATATATATATATAATATATAGTATATATATATTATATATAATATATATTTTATATATATATATATATTATATATATAATATATATAATTATATATATATATTTATTATAATATATATATATATATTATATATATAATATAATTAATTTATATAAATATATATTATTATATTTTAATAATATATATATATATATATTATAATATATATATTTATAATTATATTATATTATTATTTAATATATATATATATATATATTAATATATATATGATATAATTTAATATATATAGATGTTAAATTTTTTTAAGATATCTAGTATATTTTGATTTTTATTGTTATTTTTACTATATTTATTCTTAGTGTATATAACAGAGATCTAATTAAAGGCGTGAAAAAACATTATTATAAAAATATAATTAGAAGTAGGTTTACGTAACTATATAGTTTATTTTCTATTTTCTTTATTATTATATTAAACTAAGAGAAAATATATATATTTAATTATTCAATAAAGGGTATAAGATATAATATATATTAAGCCGACGTATTCTCATACTCTGCAAAATACACTGGTTATATATCACTCACGATCTTTCATCTGCAAACCGAGGAAAAGCTAGAAGAGCATGTAGTTAAAATCCATTACTGGCTACCAGATGTGCACGAAGGATCAATACAATACACGACTCTCAATCTTTTCTATTCGTCCTCACTTTTCGTGAGAAACTACGTCCGTGTGAGTACTATCGTACGCACTCTATCTATTAGAGCTGGAAAACCGTCATTAATACGAGAACTAACGCAAACGAAACCAAGCAAAGCACTGAGAACTCAAAACAGAGCATAACTTTTCATCACATCACACATTCTCAGTCTATTTCTACTTTTTATTGCGAATAAGAAATACCTATATCATTTTCACCTATTATTGTAACACAAGATACTAATGAAGTCTTAGAATAATTAGGTTATATAGCAATTCTTTATCCAAACATCTAGTAGTACTATCCCCGATTACACCTAAATTCTAACTTTTTCCCAGATCTTATACTCTATTTTCCGACCTTTTCTCTATACAACTTTTCCTTGCATTCTATATTATTCAATGCTGCTCTAGTTGATTCACAATCTGAATAATATGATATCGTACATCTTCATCCTTCACGCTAAACTAACACAAGTATTTATTACTCCAACAATTTATATTTCTTATCTACATCTTTGACAATTATTTAATAATCAGTTAACAGTACCATTCTTTATAGACGACAAATAATCCTATCTCAATAATTAACTATAATCATCTTTTAAACATTAGATCACCTATCATAGACTAGTTCGCAAGCAGTAATTTTAAGATCATTATGACAGTGGCAACCAATAATATTTCGAATCTTACTGGCAACTCATTCGCATCAATTTCTTGCTTTTTTCTGTCGTATGTTACAACAAAAGCTCTTAATATCACCAATATATTACATTGGCATTATTTCCCTGCTGATATATGTTTTGGCACTGTGTTTCTTAACGTCTCCAAATAAAATTCAATATTTGCTTTTGCTCAATTGTTTATTCAGTTAATCAAATTAATCTTATCAATCTTCTTAGTTCTTTATAAAGCAATCTCAGCTGAATCTTGAAAAAGGAGGTCATGGTGAACTATACAGCACGAAAGCTATATTTCTAAAGTCTTTCGTAATAGTCTTTTTAATAAATTCATAATAATTTAAACCTTTATAAAATATAGGTGTTACTTATATTCAATTTTAAATATGAATTCTTTAATAATAATCTAATAAAGTTTAATAAAGTTTATCTAAAATTTATATACTTCTCAAAAAAATTATGAAATTTTATCTGAGAAAAGCAAATTCTAATCTTATCGCTTCAATTAAAAAAATTATATTAATCTTCCTAATGCTTACAGATTTTTTATAAAATATCTAAACTATAATATATTATATACTGTCGTTATATAATTGGAAATACTGAACCTGCTATGCATATAATTATAATACGACAATTATAATGTGAACTTTAATATGAATAAGATGTTAATTAGAATTTATTCTAATTAATTGTAACTTGAAATGTATTTTTATTATTATTATTTATTACTGCTAGAAAAAGTCAATCCATTACACCTATTTGTAAGGGTGTTGGAATTGCAATATTAAGATCCAATATTACGATTTCTTTCATTTCAAATAATTATATAAAGGATAGAAAGTCTATTCTAATATGATTTTCCGATATATAGTCTAAGTTTTGACATTTATTATATAATAGTCTAATAATCTAATTTTTCAATTTAATCTTCTAACAAAATAATCAAATTTATCTTAAATTCTTAATAGGTTACGCAAACCGTGATAATACTTTTTTAACTAAATAATTTATCAAAGGCATAGAATGAAGACTCTAATTTATAAAAAGTTCTATAATCTATGTTCATTTTCATGGATAATAATTGATATCTAATTATTAATTATTATATTAATAATAATCCTTATTGGAATTTAGTATTTATTTATATAATACTATAATATTATTTATTTAATAAAAATTATATTAATATTATATCATATTATATCTTATATATTTATATATATATAGTATATTATTAGTATACTTATTTTTCATCTATATATTATATTATAATTAATATTATATTTATATATATATCAATAATAATAATTATTTTACTTATTATTATACTTTATTATATATTAAATATTAATATAATATTAATATATTAATATATACTATTTATCTTTATAACTTTACTCTTATATTATTTAATATATTATATATATAATATATAATTATTATATATATATTATATTATATTATAATTATATTATTATAAATATTATATATTATATATCTTTTATATTATTATTAATATTAATAATACTATATTTACTTTTAATGATCTTAAAAATAATAACTATAATACTATATATATTTATATACTTTAATATTATATATGTATAACTTATATATTATATTAATATATTATATTATTATTAATATATATATTTTATATAATCATTATTTACTATTATATTTATATATATATACTAATTTTCAATATTATTATATGATATATATATATACTATATTATATATTATATATTATAATATATTTTATTATATTAATATCTATATTAATAAAATTTATACTATCTATATATATATCTTATATTATATATTAATATTAATATTATTATATATTATATACTTTTATTATATACTTAAATATTTATATACTAAATGTTAACCTATTTCATTTACATAATATTATAATTTTAGGGTAAAAGACTTTTCATACCTCTACTGTGTAGCTTATCCTTCTGATATCGTAGATTATAACCTGACTTGCGTGGACGTCTACATATAGTCTTCCTAACCGTATCAGAACTCTTCTTATTTGGTTCACGTCTTTTGTGACTTGTACTGTTTCAGAAGTGCTGCCGTTTAATTTACGCCTTTCGTTCGTTTTCCAATGATATTATACGATGATATGATGAAGTAATACTCAGATATCTCTTCTTCATATATACTCAATCTCTCATAATATACTCTGAATATAAACTCTCTCTATTCGTACTATGTATTACGTACTTATATAGATTATCATTACAGAATATTTTGATCAGATACTTACTTTAAATACTATCTCTTATACTAATCTATAGTTTATATATAATGATATGTGATATATGCTAGTACTAAAGTCAAGTATATGCTTAAGGCTACTATATTATATATATACTATATGATAGTAAATCAAATGGTCCCAAATGTTTTGGACGATTATGATTTAGTCAGTACGATATAGATTGCTTGCTAATAATGTCCCAAAATAACTCATTTTTGGATTTAGCTTGTTTTTCTGTGGTATTAATCTACTTAATAGACATATCCACGGGTAGTCCGCCCGGATGTCAGGAGTCGGGGTCTCTAGGCCTCTAGGTGGACTACGGGGAGACTAATCCCCCCCTCCGGGGAGGGTCCTCGGAACCCCCGCTCTTTGGTCTCTGGGGTTGTCGCGGGGTTCCTCCGACCATTCCCCTCCGGGGTATAAATCGTCCCCCCCCTTCGTCCCCCAGCGGCTTCGAACCCCCTAAAAAGGGTAAATACTCCATTTTAGGGGCTCGTTTGACTCACTTGCCCGTAAATAGCTAACCCTAAACTTTTACTGATTCCACTATGCTGTAAAAACTAGCCCCTAACTTTACGTAATAGACTGTGTTATTAGCTGCCGAAAGATAATATTTGATTTATTTTTGGCTTATTGTTAGCCTATTAGAATTGCATACGTCTACTTCTTACTCTATCCTATTATATATTATATATATATATAATACTTTATATATTTATATATACTATTTATTTATTTTTTATATATATATAATATACTCATATATTATTCTCTCTCATCTCTCTCTCTTCTCTCTTCTCTTCATTTATTACGTACTTTCATTCATTCTCTAATCATCTCTCTTAATTACTTCTATTCATTACTTCTATATAAGTTTTACTACTTTCATTTACCTCAATAACTTTGATAATTTTTGCACGGCTTTTCAATCAAATAAACATATCTTTTCAATCAATCTATTCCATCTTTCTTCTTCTATCTCCATGTGACTCATCCGTGCTATACATCTTTTTCTCTCTGCCGACAAAATATCAATATAACTTTTCCTTTCACCTCACAATTAATACAGTTTAAATTTTCCTTCGTTGTTTAGTAAACCATCACATGAAATAGCAGATTATAAAACTTTTTTGTTCCAAGCTTAAATTGTTAGACTTTTGCAATAATACATACGCCAAAAAACTCACTTGTACATCATTAAAAAGCTATTACATGTACATTATTTTAGTCTTTCTCCAAAAACATTGTCACTTGAAAACTAAGATACACTTTAAAATGAATACAATAAATCTTATTTTTGGCAGATTAGGCTTTATCCTCCTCTCTCTCTCTCTCTCCTTGTTTCTTGCTCTAGCTGCTATGCTTCTTCACTACTATTCATATTTTCCTCACTACTATCATTCTTGCTAACGATCTTTCTCACATCTACACTATGCGCTCCGAAACTTTAACTCACATCTGCTCTCTATCTTATATACTCTCGATCTCTCTCTTATATTTATATATAGATTTCTTTACTATGAAAAGCTGCTTAGAAGTATATGCGGTCATTATTGTAGAATTGTTTAGTAATTGCTATAAGAATGTCATCATTATTATGATTTCTTGATTACCTTTGTGCTTTCTATATCTTTGCATCTTAATATTTTCTTCATTAAATTATACTCTATACTTACTTATATATTATTACTATCTATTACTTTGTTAAATATTTCGGAAAGACGTTTTCTGTAATATACGCAGTGTGACGACAGAATATAAAGCACTTACGCATAACCCACGTCACAGTTATTGAGTTCACGCATTTCCACTTTTCAAGCTATACGTACATTACAACGAAAGTGCTCTCCTTAAACTATTACATAAAGGCCATATTATATATATTAATATCATATCTCCTTATACTTATACTTCACTTAGCTATTATACTTCTCTCTCTCTCTCACTTATCTCTTTCTTCATATATTTATTACTCTATTACTTATTTCACCTCTTATAGGAAGTGTAATAAGTAGTAAAAGAGGATGAACAGAAGAGAAAGGAGAATAAGCAAAGCAAGAATAGCATTTATACAGTTAAAAGATAAGGTCTGGAAATCACGGAAGTTAACAGGAAGGAAAAATCGACAAATTTTCAACAGCAATGTTAAATCGGTCTTGTTATATGGGATCGAGTCATGGAAAATGAAAGATGAAATAAGGTTTAAAGTTCAGATCTTTGTGAATCAATGCTTAATGAGAATAGCTAAGGTAAGATGGCCAGTCGTTATTTTGAATGAGGTGTTATGAAATCCTTACAAGAACAAAATATTCTAGACAAATTAACGTCTGTACAAGTTACAAAAAAGTAAACAGCAGAATTGCCGCACAATTTCGCCCTAATCAGTCACATGAACAAGCAGGGTTTAGAAGTGATTATAGCACAAATGATCACATCCATGCAGTGAAATAGTTGGTGGAAGCATGAAATGGATATAAGAATTCTTTATGAATGACTTTTTCGATATTTTTTTAATGTCCCCTTTGTCTGGTGGTAAAGGCCGAAGGCCCACCAAATTTCATCAGAGTTATGGAGATTCTCAAGTTAAAGAAGGACATGTTCCAATACACAGCGCTTGGAAGGGTGTAAGTTAAAGGTAGTTGGTGAAATAGATAAAGGGAATGTGTTCCAGAATTTATCAATGGAGTAGGTGTAAGATTGAGCATAAAGGTTAATTCTGAGGTCAAAGAGCTGGATAGAGAAAGGTTGAGACTGTGTAGAAATGCGCGTTGCACGAACCTTTCTCACTGGAGGAGTTATGCGATTAAAGAGTTCAGAGGGGCAGTAACCGTTGTAATAGTGATAGCATCATTAGTGCAACTCGAAAGGCAGGAAGAGACTTGGAAGAGGGAGATAATGAGAACTGAAGAACTGCTAGGGTTAAAAACCTTAGACTCCACCTTTTCAAGGAGACCTGGGTTAATGGAACCACCTCAGACGTATGAGACATTCTCCGTACAGGGTTGAACGATAACCCCTGAGGATAAAGAACAAAACATCTGGGGTGGGGTGAAGAAATTCTAAAGGCGCCTCAAAACATGCAATCTCTTAGAAGCTTCTTCAGAAAGAAAAATAATGTGGTACTTCCAAGGAAAATCACGAGAGACAAAAAAAAAACACGAGAAGTTTTAAAAGATAAACGAAGGTTTAAGTTGTGTCCGACCTATTTGCAGTACATAAGTGACAAAATAGTTTCCCCTCTGAAGGCGGGGGTCTTTCTTGCGGAAGACCTGAAGAGATAGAATAGGACACAGAGTCTTATTAGCGGTTCCATCCTTTAGAATTCAATTGACTTGTCTTTGCGACTGGACGCTACTGTTTTGTTTCTTTCTAAGTTCTACAGCGACATGTTTCTGAGGAATGACCACTTATGCAAATGGCTTTTTACGACTCCCTAGTTGCACAAAGGGTGCAGTTGTATTAATTGAAAACCCCAGTATAGTTAATATATATATATATATAATATATATATATATATATATCTCTCATATATATATACTATTATATAATTAATATATATATAATATAGATATATATATATATATTATATATAATATATATATACATATATATTATATATATATAATAATATATATATATATATAATATATATATATATATATATATTATATATATATATCTCTACCTTCTTTCCCCAAGATTGGGGTAAGGTTCGTGACATCACCGGAAAAGAAAAGTAGTTGAAGAATATGACACAAGTCGAAAAGAAAGCCCAGCCTACCGCCCCCTTTAGATATACCTATTTCTGAAAATCCTCGCCATCAGAAAAACCACCCCAGAAGTTCACCAGACCCCGCGACGACCTTCACTATTTACTATTCCTCTTGTCAAGTGGGTTCATCCCTGCCAGGTGGCCACAACCATACCCCTTCTCATAAAACCCCGCCATTCACTTCTATTATGCTCCTTTCTTCTCGTATCTGCCTAACTCACATTACTCTTCTCAGACATTCCTTTACTGACTCAATCATTTTTCTTCGGTCTCCCAGCCGATCGAATCTAAACACTCACCACTATACAATCCGCTTAACCAACCGATCTATGTCGAATCCTTTCCACGATGACCAAACCATCTCAACATACTTCATTTATTCTCTCTTATCCCTTGCTTCACACCACACAACTCTCCAAGACGTACTTCTATTTATTTCAATCTTCTCACACCCTAACAGCCCCTAAGATTCCATCTGAACACATTGAATTTAGATCTATACCTCTTATCCCAGACCATAGCTCACACTATACATTAACATAGTAACAGCATACACTCATGTAAAAACCTAACATACTCAAGACGTTAGTCCCTTTACATTCACCAGCGATTTAATTGCACAGCCACCTTCCTACCAGTCACAACTTTCCTAAACTCTGTATCATCCGTTCCCCTTTTCATCCAACATATACTCTAATATTTAAACTCAGAACACCTGTCCAGCTTCTCACCATCTCATATAACTTCACACCGAGGACTGTCCTCACTCAAAAACCCCTCCTTTTACACACTCTGCCAAATCTCTACCAATCCTCTCAAACCTTCTTCAGATTCCACCACACAAAATTTAACATCCAATATAAATAAGTAGGGACCCCTCTACTCTCTTCATTCTCCATATTCTAACACCATCCTCACTCTCACCTCTATTCTGTCATAACCCTATTCCATATACCAAATTGAATAACCAAGGAACATAAAACACATCCCTGCCTCACTCCGCTATATTAAACTAATCACTTTCGACTTCCTCTATTCTTACACACGCTTCACTATCGTCATACATACTTTTTATTCCATTAGAAGCCTACCACCAACACCATATATCACTAACACCTGCCATAAAGCTTCCCTTTTAATCCTATCATACGCCTGTTGCAAATCCATAAAACCAACCAAAATACAATTTATTCTTCTTTTCCATCATTTTCTCAATCATTTGTTTTAATGTAAAAATTTGATCCACACGTACTCTACCACTCATAACGCCACCTTGCTCTTTCACTAATCAGTTCGCTTCAGTCACTCGACGCACTCTTTTGACCAAAATACCAGCATATATCTTCCCTGCCAACACTCAATAACTAATTCCCCTATAATTCCTACAGTTACCCGTATCTCCCTTACCCTTATATAAGGGTATATTTCCGATGTATTGGAGGAGAGCAGTAATTGCTCTCCTCCAATCCCTCGGAACTATACCCTCCATAAAAGCTTTGTTTACACAAACTTCCAAATCCAATCAATCACCGTCTAGCCTCCGTTCTTGATCATTTCACCAGTAATTTCATCTATACCTGCAGATTTACCATTCTTCAACTTTCTCACTCTACCCATTACATCCTCCTTGCTTATGACATCATCTCCAAAATACCTATTCCTCCTTGCACCATCAAACCCACACACATTTACTATCACCTCTTCATTACTGCCAATGTTATGCGAGTTTCGGAAATTTCCTTTCCACCACTCCCTCACATCCCATTTCATTCAGTACAAAAGCACCATCCCTATTCATTATTCTAAGCAGTTTCCCCCTCATTCTCATTCTTTAACCTTTCGCGCTTCCTTCCAGAAGAGCTTCCTATTCCCTTGTATGCCCCCATTCATCCTCCTTCCGAACTATTCATTTACTTCATTTTTCCTCCAACGTATGCACCTTTTAGTATTTCTTTTTTCATCCTTATATAATTCCAAACATCATTCTTTTGAAACTTCCTCATTGGCTTTTAGTACATTCAATTACTTTTCTTTTTATACTTTTAACCTCTT
>JABUQX010038949.1:52500-60000 GCA_015478945.1 Trachelipus rathkii
CAGTTAACTTGACCCTCTATCTTTGCGCGCGATGTTGGTGCTTTACCTCTTTCTATTATGTACCGTTAGCGCACGTGCTCGAGGGAGCTTATCACTCCCGTACCTCCACCTTTACGTCGCACTCATAGCACTAGGGTGCTGTGTCTGCCACATGAGTTTTGTGTTGATGTAGGTAACTGCAGGCTAGTTCGCTGCGGTGCTTCCTTCTTTCCTACCACATTCTGTTCAGTGGAATTCTCTTCCATTTCTGTGTTTCCTGCTGAATTTAATTTCCCCCATCAAAAGCCTGCGTCTTTGCTCATCTGCGAATTACTTAGGTGTTGACTCTGAGGCCGTACACACCCCTCCTTGAAATAGGGCTCTGCCCGTGAGTGGTAGTTAAAACTGTAAATATATATATATATAATATAATATAGATATATATATATATATTTATATATATATATATATATATAATATAGTATATAATATATATTTTTAAGTTCGTACTTTCAAAATGTTAACATCCGCATCCGCATCCGCATCCGCATCCTCATCTTCTTGAAGATCCGCATCCGCATCCGCATCCGCATCCTCATCCTCTTTAGATCCGCATCGCATCCGCATCCGCAAACAGTCAAATTTTGACATCCGTCCCATCCACCTATATATATTATATATATATATATAAGTATATATATAGGTGAAATAACCGAGAGGAGCCTATCGAGTGATAAATGAAAAGGGTAATTTACTTTTTATTTTATTTCTAAGACTAATTAAATCAGGTGGTAAATAATGGTATCAATATTAACAGTCAACACAATGGGTCAAATCACAGTCATTAATAATATTGGTGAAGATTAACATTATAAATTTTATATTCAAACACAATTTTCCGGCCCTTTAACAAGCCGACACACAATGCGACTTCTCTTCATGTATCTTGAAGCCAGACTCCCTTGCCTTCTCTCAAACGCCAGGCATTCTCCTTGAGCGTCACCGTTCAGTGACTCACTCTCACAATAAACTAGTGCCATACAAAAAGGTTGTTAAATATTTTCCATATATAATAAAATTAATAGTAAAATTTAATATACAGAGCTACTATGGGAGGTCTACATAATTATTGTGAGGCCAGGAGAAATCCTGTCTTCACAAGGTAGTAATTTGACATTATTAATTATTACGAAATACAAATTCTATTCTCCCAATACATTGTTACAAAACACATAAAAGACCTTCTTGATCCCCACCTCGGGGGGTTTTGACTATTTCAACTCTTCTATCACAACCCTTCCTTGTGACGTGACATTATTATTACGAAACACAATTCTATTCTTACAATATATTGTTACAAAATACATAAAAGACCTTCTTAATCCCCACCTCGGGGGGTTTTGACTATTTCAACTCTTCTATCACAACCCTTCCTGTGACATTTTGTAAGGAACATGCAGGAATTTATTACTACTATTAGTGTTTGGCAGCATCGTTTTGTCTATAGTATTAGATAGAGGAAGAAGACGATTTTTTTTTTTTTTTTTTTTTTTTTTTTTTTTTTTTTGAAGGATAAAGTATCAATTCAACTACTGTCTAATTCTAAGAATTGCATGCAGAACTAAAAAGCTCCCCCTTTTCCCCTCTTTTTTTTTTTTTTTTTTTTTTTATTATTATTATCTGTATATATTTTTTTTTTTTATTTAACTTTATTTTTCTCTTGGGTTTCAGCGTCCCTATCAGTTATGTTATGAAAAATTCTTACATTTCTTAAATTTTCCACTGCCTCTTTCCCATGCTTTAAAATATAAACGTTATTCTTTTTTATTCGTAGCACCTTGAAGGGTCCTGAGTATCTCTCTGACAGTTTTCCTACATTGTACTGTTGATTTCTCACCAACACGGCCTTTGCCTTGTGGAGATCTTTCGGGATAAATATATTTTTATTTTTATATACAACATGTGGTGCCAAAGGCCTACGCATTAAGGCCACTAATTTCTTCAAATAGGCACTTTGACTGACCGTGGCACTGAGTGCCTCCTTCGTGCAACAACTGTGCCTGGCACGATGATTCTGGCCGAACATAGCACACTGGGAGTAACCCCTTTCATTTAAAGGACTAATTCTCAAACAGTACAGTGCCCAAGGCAAAATTTCAGGCCATTTTAACCCTTCATTTTCCCCATCATTGATCATACACCTTAGCGTCACTATGAGAGCTTGGTTCAAATTTTCCACTAAGCCATTCACATTAGGTGAGCTAGTCGTTGTGAAAATTTTATCTATGCCGAGTAGGTTACATACGTCGTTAAATAATTTGGCAGTGAATTGGCTTCCTCGATCTGAGATGAGTCTTTTTATTGAGCCACAAAACGGAAAAATTTCGCTCACTAACACATTCAACACCGAGTCGACTGTTGCCTGCCTAAGAGGGTAGGCGAAGGGATACTTACTAAATCTATCAATAAAAACAAGCAGATAATTGAACCCCATACTATACGGAAACTTACACAAATCCACATGAAGAGTATCAAACTTCTCCGAGACCTCCTTAAATCTGCCGAATTCTGGAGATATCCTTCTAACGCTCTTATTTTTTTGACAGACATCACAACTCTGAATAAATTTCTTTACTCTACTATGCATAAATTTGAAGGCAAAATCCGCTTTCAAGATAGTCAACGTCCGTTATTCCCAAGTGATTTGTATTATGTATTTTCTCTATGACATCATCCACCAGAATTTCCCGTCACAAGTATTCTAAGCGTGCCTGTAGAGATATCAACCGCCAAAAAGACAACTCCTCGCCCCTATAGATGAACTCCTTGTGGCAGGCCTTCAATCCACTAGTCTTCAGCCCCTTTATTAGGTCCCTTATATAATCATCAGTCTCCTGTTCTATAGCTATTTCTTTGAAATCTACACCATCTTGAATTTTCTTCATTATTCCATTTAACCCTTTTTTACTGTAAGTTATAGTATTTATCACAAAATCATCAAAGTCATTATCACCACCAGGCTTCGCTTACTATTATCGCTGATTATTATTATTATTTACTACTACTGACTAATACTACTACCACATCGCTTATTACTATTATTATGTATATTATTACTGACTACCACTACTACTACTACTACCACTATCGCTTTTACTATTATTATTATTATTATTACTACTACCACTACTACTACTACTACTACTATCGCTTTTATTATTATTATTATTATTATTATTATTATTTTCATTAATATTATTATTATTATTATTATTATTATTATTATTATATATTATGTATTATTATTATATTATTATAGTCTCATATTATTTATTATATTTTCTTAATTATATTAATTATTATAATACTCCAGTAAGTTTTGTTCCTTTAACTTGCGATTTAAAAGGCTCAACCCTTCCACTACGGAATTCAGAGAATTCCGTCCACTAAACTCCTCCTCCAGTTGTAACTCCGTCTCCATAGTATTTTGGTTTGGCCACGCCCACTCCCCATCTTTTATACAAGCCAGTTGCAATTGCAACTTCCCAGCCTCCATGATCTTATCTCTTTCGTTAGCCAATTCTGTTAAAATTATCGCCAATTTATTTTTAGCCTTAGAGACCAATTTAAATTCAATGTCAAAATTTGCAATGGCGTTTAATAAATTTATTTCCCGAATATTATGAACTTTTTCAGCACTCTTTTTCGTATAAGCCGTGATTAGCCCACTGTTGCTGGTACAAATACTGACTTTCCTATTTGCAATTAAATAAGCATATTTTTGTAAGCTGTTATTGACGCATAATAATTCCTTAACTAATTGTGGTAGTGCCACTTCCACCTCAGTGAGTATGGTACTATAAAGAGCGAAAATCTTTGTTTGATTATCTTCTTCTCCCATCAGTGCACTAGCTATAGTGAGCTCACTAACCTTCGTGTATAATAGTAACTCAGTTTGTTCATCAGGGAATGACAATAGGGTGGCATTCACCATTGCCGCTTTAGCTTCTAGAAACGCTCGCTCGGCTTCTACTTCCCAGGAAATC
This sequence comes from Trachelipus rathkii, assembly GCA_015478945.1. NCBI lineage: Eukaryota > Metazoa > Arthropoda > Malacostraca > Isopoda > Trachelipodidae > Trachelipus > Trachelipus rathkii. The sequence continues at coordinate 56,526 of JABUQX010038949.1, forward strand.
CTTTTATTGGAGGCGGGTTTTCCTTTCAACATTTTCGTTAGGGGTTGCAACAATTGAGCCGCCCCTACTATATTGATTCGGCAGAAGTTATATAGACCGAGAAACGCTCTAAGCTGCTTGACAGTTATAGGCTTTGCAACATTCACCACAGCATTGATCTTTTCCTTGCTAGGCCTAACGCCCTTCTCGCTAATGTTGAAACCTAAGAAATCTGTTTCTCCCACTGCCAGCACACATTTTTTTGGGTTCAGATAAATTTTCATATACTTTAATCTTTCCAAAACTTTCTCCAACATTGCAACATGCTCTTCAAGAGTCGAACTGGCAATTAGGATGTCATCTAGATAAACAAAAACATTCTTTAAATCCCCAAGCAAGATTGACATGAAGCGCTGGAAGGCACTAGAAGAACACTTATGTCCTTGTATTAAATAGTTAAAGCTGTAGTTACCAAATGGGCAAGTAATAGTGAAACATTTCTTTGTGTCCTCACTGACTGGCACGTTATAGTAAGCTTGCCGAACGTCTAGCCTTGTTAATAGCTTGCAATGTTGCAATTGCAATATAATATCCTTAATCTTGGGTAGGGTAAAATTGTCAGAGGTTGATCTTTGGTTCAATAACCTCAAATCAACGACTAGACGGACCCTTCCGTCCGACTTTGGTAAAAAGCTAGTTGGAAAACACCAATTGCTTCTCCCCCGCGAAATGACCCCTGCGTCCAATAATTTATTGATTTCCTCCCTAGCCTTTTCAAAAAGGTGTGGAGCTATGCTTCTACTCTTCAATTGTATCGGCGGGCCGCTGATATTTACATGATATGGGTAATTTGCCGCCAATTCGCACAAAATTTCTTCCTTCAAAGGACATTCTTCTCTCTCCCCTCCCCCCTCATCAACAGTGCAATCTTCATCCCCCCTTCCAATAGTACAATCCGTACTCCCCCCTCCCCCCTCCCCTAAAGTTCCATTACTATTAAATCGTGATTGAGCGACGAAGTTGTTCTCACAGCTGTCAAAATAAGCCCCGCCCCCTTTTCTCCGGTACTTTGTACAAATAAAGCGCCATCTTTTGAGTTGAACATTCTTTAAATTTAAATTAGGTGCTTTATAAGGATTTAAGAATAAGACTTGGTACTTCCTAATTAAGTTATTAACTAATTCGTATTCGCAAAGCGGTATATTTAAAGAGACAGCGGCTAGCGGGAGGATCGAATTCCGAACATGCTCCGAAAAATCGAAAGCCTCATTACTAAGAGAAATACTACGTTTCGTGCTGGGATCTAATAAAATCAAAAGCCTCATTACTAAGAGAAATACTACGTTTCGTGCTGGAATCTAATAAATAATGATACCTAAAGTCTATAACGAACCCGTGTTCTTTGAGAAAAGGCATGCCGAGAACATTAAATTTGATATCTGCCGCATAAGCATGCACATTGTAAAATCTATTTAACCCCAAATCAATTTTGATCACCCTTTTATCATAAATGTTCATGCAACCCCCATTCGCGGCTCTGGCACTGCCAATCGGGGCCCCCTCCTTATCTAATTCAGAAGCACTCATAAGGTTGAGGCAACTCCCGCAGTCTAGTAAATAGGATTCATTGCTAGTTTTGTCGGAAATGTAATACAGTTTATCAAAAATTATATTTCTAACAGCTGCAACGATTTCAGTAGAGTTGCCAGAAACTTCCATCACAGCATTATTAGATAAGTTACATGCATTATTTTTAAAATTAATGACCCCTCGTATTTGCACTTATCGGAAGAAAAAAACTCCTTGCATCCTAAAAAACTAATACAATTCATTTTCAGAAAGGGAATTTTGCCCCCTTCATTGATTTACAAATGCATTTTTATCATTATTTTTATCAACAAGTATGGAGTCACAAGTCTGAATCGCCTCCATTGCCTTCATCCCCGCCTTCTCCCCAGTGACAGGGGTAGGGGAACAGGTCGACTCCGAGGGGGGAAACAGCGACTCATTCACAAGTCTATTGCTTTCAAAAGTCACAGAGTTATTATTTTCAATACAATTATAAGAATTTACAAAACCGTTATTGCCATCACTATGACTATCATTCCTAGTTCTACAATCATTATTATTATTATTGCTATTATTGTTATTAACCTCATCATGCGTTGAGTTACAATTTAAAATTGAAGATGACTTCTGTGGGGGAGAGGTTGACTCAGGTGGGAGAGAAGCCACCCCACTAGAAGTCTCTGCCTCAGTCATTTGAGTCACCCTCTCATCATTAAAACCTTCGTTTTCAGATGCGTTGTTAATTACCCCCTCTCGCCCTTGATTATTTGTACAAGTAAAATTTCTATTCCATTTAAATCTATTAATATGATTAACATGTCCATCATAACCACGATTAATATAATTACAATTATTACTAAAATACCTATTACTATTATGGCCATTAAGATTAGCATGCTCATTATATTATTATAGAAATTATTATAACCGACACGTGCATTATTATTATAAATATTACTGTTATAACCAACATTTTCATTATCATAGTAATTATTATTATAAAAATCGTCTCTATTATAGTTACTGTAATTTCTATTATTATAATTATGACTATAATTCCTACTGTTATTATGATTATTGTTATAATAACGTCTTCTACCATAGTTAAAATTAATATTTTCCCGCCCAAAATTTGATTTATTCATACAAAATTTACAGGGCAAACAATTACAAAGGTTTCTACTCACAAAAGCGTCGTTCCCCCCAAAATTCACCCTCATCTGGCCCGGGAGTCGCCTCACGGACCAGCCCTTCCATTTTTTGAAATGTTGACGTTCTGTTGTGGGGGTGGAGGAGTTGCCGGGGGTTGCGATATCAAAGTGTACATTGGACAATACCGACCCTCACAACGAAATGCATGGTGCAAAAATTTCCTATGAAACCTACAAAGGCCTTCTGTACTAGGCCCAGTTGCAACGTTGTTATAAGTTGATCGGTTGAAATTTCTTCCTCTTGAATTTTGGTCATCATTGGGGGTGGGGGAATGCTTCGCATTCTGACACAGCGTCTTCGCGAGCTCTATGACGCTTTTGGCTAGTGACTTCATTTCTTCGGCCGACTTTTCCTGAGAGATTATCAGTCGACTTATCTCCCTCTCCTGCACTGAAGCCTCTCTGTTGAGTGACTTGGTGACTTTCTCTTCTGCTGGTCGCATGGCGTTCACAGATTGCCATTCGCTCCCCCCCACCGCGGGGGATTGGCGAACACCGTTTGGGGAGAAAAATTTGTTGAAAATATCGTCGGCGATTTCAATTAATTCCTCAAAATCATGGTTCTTCTCTGTCGTCATGAGGGAGATCTGCAATTGCTTAGGCAATCGCAAGAGAAAGAGTTCTCTAATAAATTTTGCATCGTTGTCTGTTATCGAGTCGAAAGTAGATAATCCAAGCATTTCCTTTATTCTAACTGCATAATCGGATGGGAGCTC
>JABUQX010038949.1:65000-101175 GCA_015478945.1 Trachelipus rathkii
CCTTTATTTGAAAAATCTCTTCATACATAAAAGGGAGAGGTCAACAGACCATTTAGAATTCGTAAAAGGAATCAAGTTCGTAGTGGAATCCAAAAGGATTTCTGCCCAAAATCCAAACTTGAATGATGAAAGAAATCCATACCGTAAAAGGAAGTTTGCTATGTCCTCGAACTGTGATAGTTGAACTGTGAGTTGTGAAAAGATGACCATAATCCATAATTAGAAATGAAAATTGGAAGTCAAGTACGATATCGTTCGTTTGCTTTGAGTCATATTTCTCCAAGTGTTCTGATTGGGAATTTTGAGTATTGTAGTTTTTTCTTTTTCTTCATTTTGTTTGTTTTCGAAGGCGTTTGACTTGAAGTTCTGGGGGGTGTTCTTTCTCCGGGTCACCAATTATATAGGGTAGGTCTTGCTAAGTTGGTGGCTTCTTAAAGAGGCAGCCCACCCTATATAAAATGGTAAATTTAAAAATCATATTTGAAAATGATGTTTTTATCCAACATAAGTAAAAATATGCAATGAAAGTATAAAATTTAATAAAAGTCCCTTCTGTTGAGAATACTCTTTCGTAGGCGAATTGGTAGTCACAGCCTTTTCCAGCGCGTTTTCCACAATTGCCTCGACTCTTCGTTTAGTGCGAAAATTTGTGATCGAAATTCAAGTCGCAGCCTTTTCCTTGAAGTTTATCGCTCTTGCCGGGGAAGGATTTCTGGAGAGAGTTTCTTGAGTGAGATTTTCTTCTGATTTTAATAATTTTGATCTGACTGACTGAGCGTATCTCAAACGGAAGAGTTATATATTGTTTCATTCGAACTTTGCTAAAATTTTGCTCCGCGCAAATCTAGCATAAGTACGAACATAATTAAAATTTTTTTTAACAAAGTTATAATGGAGTGCTACATATATACATTATATATTATAAATATATATATATATATAATCATATATTATATATATATATTATATATATAATAATATATTATATTATATATGATATATATACTATATTATATATATATATATATTATATATATTATATATATATATATATATGATACCGTATATATATATATATTTTATATATATGTATATATATCTATATATATATATATATATAATATATATAATATATATATATACCTATATACTATATATATTATATATATATATATAATATATATATGAATATATATGTATATGATATTTATATATATATATATAACTATACTATATATATATATATATAATAATATATATATATATTATTATAATCATATATGTCCTGTCTGATCTGTCTTTGTGTGTGTGTTAATTGTTTTATATAAGTGAGGGGAAAATTTGAATAAAATTTATTTATAATGGAGGGGAATTAGGATAGCGGTCGTTAATCAAATTTTTTGAGAAAGTTGAAGCCTTTTTAATTTCTGAGAATGGGGCGACGTGGCTGAGAGGGGGCCCGAAGAGGGGAGAGGGGCGCGGGGAATTTTAACATGAGCGCTTCTTCAGTCACAGTAACGTTAATTAGATCAACAACCTTTATATATATATATATAATATATATATATATATAATATAATATATTATATATATAATATATAATATAATACTATATAATATATATATATATATATATATATATATATATATATGTATATATAATATGTATATAATATATATATAATATAAATCAATATATATATATATATATATTATATTAGGGATGTACCGATAGGAATTTACTACTACTAACTCAATATAATAATAATAATAATAATAATAATAACCTAATAATTATATATAATAATAATACTATATAAAGAATAATTATCACATGAATATCGTAATCGAAAGTTAATTAGTACGGAAATACTACTACTATACAGGCTAACTACTAACTGAAAATAGTACTGATAACTACTTATAATAATATAATAATATAATAACAATTTTTAATTTTATTTTACAAAAATCATATTCTATTATAGTCCGCTTCTGTACTATTAACCTGGCAAAAATAAAGTAATTTTTGATGCTGGTACTTTTGACTCTTTTGGTTCTAACCTGACCGATTCTTTTATTTCTTTCTCTAAAAAAGTTTTTCCTTAATCTGTAATGTTAATTGCCTTGGTCGCTTAATTATAGAGAAAAAGGAACCTGCGGTTTTCTTCCGCATAGGGACTTAATATCACTTATGGAGGATCATTCACTCTCCCATCATCTCTCTCTCTCTCTCGCTCTCACATCGATCGAAGTCTCATCCTCCCCTCGTCGTCTCCTCCGCCCTTCTCCCACGTCCCTCTGGTCTCTCCTCTCGTCCCCTCTTCTCTCTCTCTCTCTCTCACACACACATCCCACACACACACACAAACAACACAACACACACACACAAACATCGAACACACACAAGGTTTAAAAAATGTGCTCTGCGATTATTGGATGGAAAACCTTTTTCTTTGCTAAATAAAGTTTGGGTTAGTATGTAAACTGGTGTCGCTCGCAAACGTCAAACTTATGTAGCAGAGGTGGTGGGTTCGATTTTCAGTGTGAAATCCTCTAGAGATGGTCCCCCTCCCCCCGCACACTTGATTAAGCATAAGTAGTGAGTTACGATTTTGCAATAATAAAGAAAAGGGAAATAAAAAGGGTGTTGAAAAATGAGTTAAATGAATCTGACAAGAGAATTAATAATTTTAATACGAAGATTCAGAAGACTTTAAAAACACTGGGACATTTGGGACAATGCCCTGTTTTCTTGGGTCATTTGCGCGTTATATCTGTACATTAAGGTGTAGCAATTTTTGTTAACTCTTTGAATTCCAATAAATTCCACGGTTTCTGTTGGGAGATTTTTTGTATTGACGAAGTCATGATTTATACTAACGACTGGAGCTTAATTTAATGTTGGGTAATTGTATGACGTGGTATGTTTGTATGTATGTATGTATGTATGTATGTATGTATGTATGTATGTAATGCTATGTATTGTATGTATGTATGTATGTATTTAAAGAAAGGTAACGGTAAGGTAAATAGGGCGGAATTTCAAAAGGATTCTTCTCATGGGCTGATAACATCGAGTTTTACTAATGTGAAAGTAAACGATAGATGTTTGTTTAATTCACTGATAGATCTATAGATAGCCTGCATTATTTAATGATATTGGTTCAGTTTGTGATTAAATACTTCGAAGAGCGGTTGTTATGGGAATGTTTACAAGAAGGAAGACAGATTCAGGTTGCATCTGAAGAGGAGTCTTACAGGAAATATCTCTTAAAAGCCTCGGTCTTTGGGTCATATAAAAAATCTCTGTGATGCACATTATTATTGTAAATTCCTCAATTAAAAAAAAAATTTCAAAAAATTATTTCACATATAACCCTAAGTTCTACATATTTTTAACATTTGCTAAATAATTTCAAGATTAAAAATAGAAAGGAAGAAACCTTATATTTCAGTATAGAATATTTTGTGTTGTGTTTATTTAAAGTGGTGACCCCAGAAATGACACAGAGGCAGATATTATCTTCTATGACTGGCGTTTTCCAGGGGAAGTGGCTGAGCTACAGCCTCCGAAATTTTTTGAGCAAGTAAAAGTTATGAAATTTTTATATCATGATCATAGCGTTGTAAAAATGAGTAAACAAAAAAAAAGAGTTCACCGCCACCTACCACACCTTCACCCCGAGCCACCATTAGGAAACGCACCAACCAAATAAATCAAAACTAAAGCCGCACGCACAAACAGTTGAAACTCATCCACCAGCACCACCCCCACATAAACTCCGCCCACACCGCTCACACCCTTCTCACACTCACCACCCCACACCCCCGCGCCCCCGTTTTCGTTTTTGCATTTGTGCTTAAGAAACGTAAGAAATGCTCGAGTTTCCGTTCGTTTTTGTCAAACTTAGCGCAAAATTGTAAGAAATGCTCACCAAAAGTAAGGAATTTTCTTAATTCTGTAAGGTTGCTATTTCCCGTGCTCGCTGAATTTAGCACATTCTTACGAAAAAATGTAAACAAAAAATTTTTTTCGGCACCAAGCAGACTGGATTTTTTTTTTTTTTACAATAATGGATAAGAAAGGTTTGTGAGTAATGCCTTTAAAAATAATAAGATTGTGCAAATATTTGTGTGGTATTCATATATTTTTTTCCGTTTGATATATTCGTAAAGAAATCAAACGATAATGTTTCACTACTTGGTAGGCCCGTTTGAATTGATGAATGTTTCATTCAATAAAATCAGCTTTGTCTAATTTCTACCAAATCTATGAACTCCATCACAATAGTTGATCAATTATTTGTAATATAAACTATTTGTTATTTTTTGTCATAATGAAAGTAAGTAAAAATAAACTCTAAAATAAGATAAGAGTGTTCTTTTATATGAAAATACAGGTAAACTTGAATTTCTCTACACTACAGGATTCACCAAGTCCCATAATAAACATTTAAAACATAACACTACTGTTATGGTGGATGAGTATTAGGACGAATTGCCATTCTGATAAAGCCGTTCAAACACTCACTAATTAAAAGAATGGATGAAATGCTATGATTGTAGTTATACTGCACGCGTATCGTTCGTCAGTAGTGGCACGAACTCTTTCTTAGTCTAAGTCTCTAAGATACTACACATGACGCTTATTTTAAACTCCTTTTGTTAGATACCTCAAAGCGGATGAAAGACTTAACAAATTAAGATATTCATAGATAGTAGGTACGTACTTAAATGTTCACCTAAATTTACTTACAACATTATTGCAATTATTAAGTTGGAGTCATAATAAATAACTTAAATACTATATTGAGATTAATAACGAGCTAGTGTATCACATATCGGTAAAGTAAACATGAGAAAATGTTATATGAAAATATATCTAAATAAAATAATTATGCATTATCAGTCTAATTATCAAATAAGCTGTAAGTGAGAATATTATCTTATTAAATTTTGTAACTGAAACAAAGTGAGTTATGCTTATAAAACATATGATCGTATTTGTAATGAAAATTTCAAAATAATTACTCCTAATGTTTGAGTTCCTCGTAGTGACTTTTCACTACCGATGTAAACCCATGTTCATTTACTAAATTAGTAGAAAAACCTAATGTTTTATAATATCTAAAAACTAATATAAGGTTTCTTAATAACACTATCTGCTATATATTTTTACTGAAGATTTTTTTTCCTTGTTAGTAGAATTCTCACACGATATATAAATAATAAATTCTATGATTTGTTGAAGAATGTGTTTAATTAATGAGTAAGTATTCTAAAAAACTATATATACAACTATTTTTGAGAGCTAAAAATCTAGTGTATCAATCATATTTTATATATATACTACTAAAAGTGAGGAGAGCTTATATTTGAAAGTTTATAACGGAATTAACATCTCTATACAATTTGTTGACAAAAAAAACTCGTTTAAGTAAATTCTACAATATATGAATATTCGACATAAAATTCTTTAAGTGATAAAAGCTCGAAAATAAGAATAAATATCTCATTATATAAGTAAATCTTAAGAGGTAAGCTTTATAAATATCTGAGAGACGAACTTTGGGTTAAAGGAGATAATTTCAACATAAATTTTGATTTCTTTATATATCATATTATCATTAGTTGTGAAACCTGTTTTTAAATAAAGAGAGAATATATTAGATCATACTAAAAAAAATAAGATAGCTGAGTGAAAAGAGGCGGTCTCTTTATACCCACCATGTCAAACGAAATACTACAAAGATATTATTCATCTGAGAAACTATAAATGGTGTACGGTAAATTATATTCTCACCTTAAAGTATACAATCACCATTTATAAAAATATTAGGACATATATAATATATATCTGAGAATCGTTAAAATTCAATAATGAGCAATAAATTTAACAAGAGCGTAAGTTTTTTTATCAGCGACCATTAATGAAACAATATAATGGTATGCTTATACATATATTGACCAATGCTAAAGTTTTAACTAACAAAAAATAGGACTTAGAATGAAGAACGTTTAATAGCTTCAAAGACAATACTAATAGCATTACATTATCCACATTACAACTTTAATAATAATGAGACGTTAATTTATATACTATAATGAAATTTCAACTATATAATGTATTATACTAAATATTAAATAAAATTATCCTCATTAAGGTATATCTTTTAAAAAAAACTGCTTTATATGAATATAAAATAATTATAACATCTTCAAAAATTAACGTCTTCATAAATTACTCAAATTATTTCAATCACATTATAACTCAAAGAAATATTAATAATCTATATGACACTTATAATTTTTAAAAAGTACGGTATAAAATCATTAAACTCTTTTCACTAAATTCAAGTACCCTCTATAAAATATACTTGATGCGGTATAATTAACTATTAGTCGTCAATTTGGAGATTATTATAACGATTAATATTTACCTTTCAAGCAATAAGTTGGAAACAACGAAGCGAAAATGGCTCATCTAACTTATACATTGTCAATTTACCGAAAAATGGATCATAAAAAGGAAGTAAATTGAGTTATAAAAGATTTAAGTTAGTATTAGTGAGTATCTAAGTCTTAACTAGATTTTGTGGATACTGCATCAAATCTCTTCATATTATTTCAATTAAGTCATTTTTAATAAATTAATACTAATTGGTTTACACATAACATACTAATAATATATATATACCATCTGATATTATCTTTAGATTGATAAAACAACTGAATTAATTAAATTTTAAATAATAAAATATAATTATAACACATTTACATAAAATTATACGCACTTATTATATAGCCATTAAATTTTCTCCACATTACTAAATTAAATAGATAAACATCAATATATATTATAAATAAGATTATAATCAGATAGATAATTATTACACTAATAATTTAACATTTGTAAATTATTAATAATTTTAATATTATACATGTAAAAAATAATCAATTATGAAGATATATATATAATGACGGGTTATTATGTACAGGCGATTTCTAGACCTAGAGAACATTGGCACTCCTGTATGTTTTCATTTGGCAGAGATTTGCCACGAATATTCGAAAAAGGAGAAAAAATAGCAATTTATTGTTTAACATGTTTTTTGTAAATATAAAGTATTTCATACGTTATATATATACTTTGTTTAGAAATATTCAAATCTTTGTTTATATATAACCTAAAATTATAATTTCAATTATTAGTTGATGTATAAAAACACTGTATATTTTAATAAATAATATTAAATCTTTACTGGACTTAACATATTATATGCTAATAATTTTATATATTCAACAATTACATTAAAATTTGAACTCTTTAAAAAGTATACTTGAAAATTTTATCTACTATATTATAATCACCTCATTTGAGTAAATATAATTATTTAGGTTAATATTTATTTAAATTGAATTATTTATAGAGGTAATTTATTTCAGCAATTTGAACAAACTAATACATTATGTTTCAATTGATAATAACATATTTGTATATAAATAAGAGAGAAAATGATAATATTATTTAAAGCGATATATGTGTTAGTGAGTGTCCTTAAAATTGACCCTAGGCTTGATATTATATTTATTCATAATATTTATGTTTATTATATATATATATATAAATCTAAGCGCAGAATCTGCATATATTCATTAGTTGTGAATACAAGACTATTTGAAAAAAATTAAAATTAGTAATACTTAAATAAATTACGCTTTTTTCGCTATTATAATTATTCACAAGATTATAACTATAATATTCAAGAAACTTTCATTATAACTAAGATACATGATATTTATACTATATATATTAAAAAAACTATTTTTTATATTATTTTGATAGTTATATGATAGTATTATTTGAGATTATTGTGGAATATGGGATATTGGTTTTTTCATTCAATCAATTACGTAAAAAAGAATAAGTATTCATTTAAAATGAGAATTATGCATTCCCTATCATATAATATTGTATGAGAGATTATAATTTTTATATACAGTAATTGTTTAAAGTGACTTCGAGAGAACGAGTTTTTTAATGAAATATTAATATCAATATTGTTTTATATACCAAATATTTCATTAGTGTGAAAACCTGTTTTTAATAATAAAATTTAAATTCTATAAATTACGTTTTTGCTTAATATATTAACATCAAACAAAATTTACGAAAACTCGTACAAAACTTATGCGGGCTCACTTAATTACACAGAAAATTTTCATTGCTCAAAATTTGTGTAACATACAGCATTGATAAAAAAGAGTCTTTACGGTATTTAAGCATTTGAAAAAATAATGTGTTTCATTGAAATGCAATCAAAAAGCAAAAAAAGAGAATTAATTAATTGTTAGGTGTCCTTAATTGAAGAGTTTTATTATTGATAATCATATCAATTATAGCTATTTGTATAACTATACCACATATTTCCATTATTGTGAAAAACATGTTTTTAATAAAAAAATAAAAATTCTAGAAAGTAACTTCTTTCACTGCTTAAATTTTCACAATTTACAAATTTAGAACTCTTAAAATAACGATGTTCACTTCTCTAATATTATTCTAAACATTTGAAATTATTTGGAAGTTCTTAAAATTGAGTTTTTACGGGTATTTTCAGCTACTACGAAAAAATGTGTTTAATATGAAGTAAGACAATTTCAAAAAGCTGAAAAAAATTATATTAATAGTTTTAGGGTGTACATTTAAATTTAAAATTAAAATCATTTATTAGACATGAATATTATTCAAATATATTGTTTATTTATTAATACCAATAATTTCATTAGTTGTGAAATTGAAGGTTTAAGTAAAAATTTAAAATCTTACTAAATAATTAACGCTTTATCTTTAAGATTCTAACATGCCAAAATTCTGACCTCTTTAAGTAACGATTTTTCCTAAAATTTCAACATTTGAAATTATTTGGTAAATCTTAAAATTGAGTTTTTTAACGTATTTGACAGGTATTTTCAGTCATTTGTCGAAAAAAAATTGTGTTCTTAAAATGCAATTTCAAAAAGCAAGAAAAAGAGAATTTATTAATAGTTTAGTTTTTAAATTGACGTTTTTAAATAAATTTAATTAATTTATGTTTTTTATATACCATAAATATTATTTATTAGTTTGAAAACCTGTTTTAATAAAAAAATTAACTTCTAAAATTACGCTTTTTTATTGCTTAAATTTATGCCCCACAATTACCAAAATTTAGTGAACTACTTAAAGTACGACGTTTCCTAAATTTCAGTAGTTAAAATTATTTTGTTGATATAAAATTTATGTATTTTTAATCTTTCGCAATTGGAAATAAAAGAATTGATGATTCAGATTGAAAAATCACTTTTTTTAGACAGAAATTTGAATTTATTATTGTTTTAGGTGTCTTAAATTGGCGTTTTTTTATAATATGAAATTTCAATTTTGTTTTTATTTATTACCAAATATTTCATTAGTTGTTGAAAACCTGTTTAAATAAAAATTTTAACTTCCAATTAACGTTTTGCTTAAATTTTAAACATAAACAAATTTGTAACTCTTATAAAAGTACCAAATTTTTCCCTAAATTCAACATTTTAAATTATTTGTTAAACTTAAAATGAGTTTTTCTAGATTTTGTAGTAAAGTTTTAACAAAGCGGAAAAAAACATTTACGTTACAAAAGTCTTTAAAAGAAGAAAAGAGAATTAATTAATTGGTTTAGGTGTCTTAAATTGGCGTTTTTTAATGAAATTTCAATATTTGTTTTTATATACCAAATATTTCATTAGTTGTGAAAACCTGTTTTTATAAAAATTTTTTATGGAATTACGATTTCTTTAAATTTCTTTCATATCACATTACAAATTTACTTAAAAGTACGATTTTTCCTAAATTTCAACATTTATTGAAATTATTTGGTAATTTAAATTGAGTTTTTTAACGGTATTTTTCAGCATTTATGAAAATAATGTGTTTCATTGAAATGCAATTTCAAAAGCAGAAAAGCGAATTTATTACTTAGTTTTAGGTGTCTAAATTGATACGTTATTTTTAATGAAATTTCAATATTTTATGTTTTATATATACCAAATATTCATTAATTGTGAAAACCTGTTTTAATAAAAAATTATAAACTTCTATAAAATTAGCTTTTTACTTAAATTTGTCCACTTTAAGAAATCTCCAACTCTTAAAAGTACGATTTTTCCTAAATTTAAACTTTTTAATCTTATTAGGTGAATCTTAAATTGAGGTTTTTTAACGAAATTTCAATTGTGCAGTAACTATGAAAAAAAAATGTGTTTCATTGAAATGCAAATGTCAAGAAAGCTGAACAAGTGAGGACACTTAATGCTCAGATCTTTTTTAGGTGTCTATAAAAGATTGAGCAAGTCTTTGTAATGAAGAGTTTCGAATCAATTCCTGTCCGTTTATATAGAACAAGATATTTCATAATAGTTGTGAAACACTCTGTCGTTCACACATTAAATAAAATATTTCGAGTCTTGTACATAAAAATTACCGGCTTTTTTCCATTAAATTTTGAAGATTTAAATTTGGAGCTCTTTGCCAATCATAACTCTTCTAATGAAATTCTATTCGTTGAATTATTATGCTATTATAAATAAATTCCTCGTGAAGTTTTTAAACACGGTAATTTCAGCTATTGAGAAAAATAGTGTTGTTCATTTCTTGAAATGCAATTTCAACACAAAGAGCACTGCAAACTACTGTAAATACTTATTAATATTTTAGGTGTTAAATTGACGTTTTGTAATGAAAATTCAATATTTGTTTTTATATACCAAATATTTCATTAGTTGTGAAAACCTGTTTTAATAAAAAATTTTAACTTCTAAAATTACGCTTTTTCTTAAATTTTCACATTACAAATTTAGAACTCTTAAAAGTACGATTTTTCCTAAATTTCAACATTTGAAATTTATTGGTATATCGTAAACATAATTGATTTTTTAAACGGTATTTTCCATCATTTACACCACAAAGAAGATAATGTGTGTATCTTACTTTGGTAATAAAAGCTGGCCAAATATTTCAAAAGAGGACCGATAACAGAGAACTAGCATTTAATAGTTTTTGGTGTCTTAAATTGAACCGGTTATTATTTATATAGAAATTCATCAGAGTTTTGCTAATTACAATTATACCAAAAAACAAAATATTGTCATTAGTTGTCTTGAAAACTTGCGTTTCTATAAACTAATAAAAATTTAACTTGCGAAAATTACCGCTTTTTGCTTAAATTTCTACATTACAAATTTAGAACTCTTAAAAGTACGATTTTCCTAATTTCAACATTTGAAAAATTATTTGGTAATTCTAAAATGAATTTAACCATTCCAGCATTTGAAAAAATAATGTGTTTCATTGAAATGCAATTTCAAAAAGCAGAAAAGGGAATTTATTAATTGTTTTAGGTGTCTTAAATTGACGTTTTTTAATGAAATTTCAATATTTGTTTTTATATACCAAATATTCATTATTGGTGAAAAGCTGTTTTAATAAATAATTTTAACGTTCTAAAATTACGCTTTTTTCTTAAATTTTCAACATTCAATTAGAACTCTTTAAAAGTCACGTATATTTCTCTCTAAATTTTCTCACATTTTGAAATCTATTTGGCTTTAAATCTTGACCAGAGTTGAGTCTTGTTAACACGGTATTGATGGCCTCATTCTGGAAAACATAGAAATGCGATTCTCATTCAGTGAAATGGCATTTTCAAAAAGCAGGACAGAGAGGAGAGTTTAGTACAATTGGTTCTTTAGGTGATATAAATTGACTCGTCTTTCTGTAATATGAGAGAATTGTCAATATTATGCTTATGTATTATACCAGATAGGAGTTTCATTAGTAGTGAAAAACCTGTATTTAATAAAAAACTTCTTATACTCCTTAGCTAAAATTACGTTTGATGCGCTCTATAATTTAAACATAACAAATTTAGAACTCTATAAAAGTACCATTTTTTGTCCAAGAGAGGTGTCAACATCTTTTCAAATCTTTATGGATTCAATTTCAGTTTTAATCAACCGGTGATTTTCAGATTATGGACAAAAATAATTTAACTTGTTTCAGTTGCGAAATTCATAAATTCAAAAGCGAAAAGAGAATTTAATAATTGGCTTAGGTGTCTTAACATATCCAATTATTTAATGAAATTCATATTTGTTTTTATATACCATTGATTTCATTAGTTGTTAAACCTGTTTTAACCGAAAAAATCTTCTTTTCCTAACAGAGATTACGTGCTCTGTTTTTAATATGTTTCAATTACAATTTAGGAACTCTCCGTGTGAGAGAAGTACGTGATTTTTCCCTGAAAGTGTCACACTATCTGAAATTATTGAATTTCTGAAAATTAAATTTTTAACGCCATTTGGAGCGTTCATCTATGCAAACAATTGGTTTTTCATTGAAAACAATTTCAAGAAGCAGAGAGAGAGAGAGATGAATTAATTGGTTTTCTTAGGTGTCTTAAAAATTTGACGTGTTTTTTCTGATGAAAGGTTACAATATTTGGTAGTGATAAGACCAAATATTTCATTAGTTGTGTAGCATAAGCTGGGTTTTAATATAAACCTTCACATTGTAAATTGTATCACAATATTAACGCTTTCTTAAGATTTTTTCACATTACAAAATCTTATAAGAGACCTCTAGAAAGTACGGAGTTTTTTCCTAAATTTCAAACAATTATGACAATTAGATCATTGGGGTTAGTCTCTATAATTATGAGTTCTTAAACGTAAATTTTGAGATTTGAAAAAGAATGTGATTCATTAATGCCATTGTCAAAAAAAGCAGAAAAAGAGAGTTTAGTTCTATTTCATATTTTTAGTCGTCTTATAAAATTTGACGCTATTTATTCTATGGGAAATAACACTAACTATTTGTTTCGGCATACTATATTGCCAAAAGATATTTGTGTTCATTAGTTGTGACAAAACCCGTTTTAATAAGAACAACATTTACAAATCTTCAAAAAATTACAGGTTTTTGCTCTTACAATTGTATACATAACAAAGTTCTAGACTATTAAACGTTTCTCAATCTTCGGGAACATTTCAACATTTTCTGTTTAACTAAATTATTAATTTGTGAGTTTTTAAAGTTATTTTCAGCATTTGAAAAAATAAATGTGTTTCATGAAATGCATATTTAAAAAAGCAGAAAGAGTATATAATTAATTAATTTGGTTAAGTGTCTTAAATTGAAGTCTTTTTAATGAAATTTCAATATTGGGTTTTTATATACCAAATATTTCATTAGTTTGTAAAACACAGTAGTATTTAACAAAAAATTTAGCTTCTAAAATTACGCTTTTTCTTTATAATTTTTCACAATACAAATTTAGAATTCTTTAAAGTACGATTTTTTTTAAAAATTTCAACATTTGAAATTATTGGTAAATCTTAAAATTGAGTTTTTAAACGGTATTTTCATCACATTTGAAAAATAATTAATGTGTTTCATTGAATGGCAATTTCAAAAAGCAGAAAAGCGAATTTTATTACTAGTTTTTAGGTGTCTCTATAAATTGACGTATTTGTAATGAAAATTTCAATAATTTGTTTTTATATACCTAAATTTCATTAGTTGTGATAACTCTTGTTTTAATAAAAAAAATTTAATACATTCTAAAATTACGCTTTTCTTAAATTTTCACATTACAAATTTAGAAACTCTTAAAAGTAAAATTTTTTCCTAAATTTCAACATTTGAAAATTATATTGTAATATATGCTTTTGTATTTTTAAACGGTAATTTTCAGCATTTTGAAAAAAATAAGTGTTTCATTGAAATGCATTTCAAAACACTGAAAAGTGAATTTATTAAAAAAGTTTGGTGTCTTAATTGACGTTTTGTAATGAAATTCAATATTTGTTTTATATACTAAATATTTCATTTAGTTGTGGAAACCCGTTTTAATAAAAAATTTTAACTCTAAAAATTACGACTTTTTCCTTAAATTTTCAAACATTAACAATTTAGAACTCTTAAAAGTACGATTTTTTCCAAATTATCAACATTGAAATTATTTGGTAAATCTTAAAAATTGAGTTTTTTAACGGTATTTTCAGCATTTGAAAAATAATGTGTTTCATGAAATGCAATTCTAAAAGCAGAAAAAGAAATTTAATATTAATTTTTTAACCGATGTCTAAATTGAAGTTTTTTAATGAAATTTTATATTGTTTTTATATATAAACCAGCATCTTCATTAGTGTGAAAACCTGTTCTACTCTGATACCTTAAACTTACATAATAATTTTCTTTTATTCCTTAAAATTTTCACATTACGAATTAAGCACTCTTTATTAAAAGTAAAAAGTTCTTTTTTTCCTAAATTTCAACATTTGAAATTATTTGGTAAATCCTTAAAATTGAATTTCAAAGGTATTTTATTCAGCATTTAATATCTACATGATATAATCTTTGAAATTGAAAATGCAATTTCAAAAGCTGAAAATTGAATTTTTATAATTAGTATTTAGATGTCTTAAATTGGCGTTTTTAATGAATTTCAATATTTTTTTTTATATACCAAATATTAATAGTTTTGAAACCTGTTTTAATATAAAAAAAATTTAATCTGCAAACTAAAGTGCTTTTAAAATATTAAATTAGGCTTTAGACCGTGTAAAATGTGAAAATTTTTCCTAAATTTCACATTTGAAATTATTTGGTTAATTATTAAAAATTGAGTTTTTAACTTTATATAGGTATTTTCAGCATTTGAAAAAAAGATTTTTCATTGAATATGCCTATTATCAAAAATCAGAAAAGAATTTATTATTAATTGTTATTAAGGTGTCTTAAATTGACGTTTTTTAATGATTTCATATTTTGTTTTTATATTTACCAAATATTTATAAGATACGAAAACACTGTTTAAATAAAAAAAATTTAACTTCTAAAATTACGCTCATTTTTGCTTAAATTTT
The DNA here is from genome assembly GCA_015478945.1 of Trachelipus rathkii. Lineage (NCBI taxonomy): Eukaryota > Metazoa > Arthropoda > Malacostraca > Isopoda > Trachelipodidae > Trachelipus > Trachelipus rathkii. The sequence goes on from JABUQX010038949.1 coordinate 79,956, forward strand.
CACATTACAAATTTAGAACTTCTATACAATACGATTTTTCCTAAATTTCACATTTGAAATTATTTGGTAAATCTTTAAATTGATTTTAAAAGGTATTTTCAGCATTTGAAAAAATATTGTTCATTGAAATGCAATTTCAAAAAGCTGTAAAAAGGCAATTTATTAATAGTTTTAGATGTCTTAAATTTGGACGTTTTTTTAATGAAATTATCAAGATTTGTTATTTATTATATCCAAATTTTCATTAGTTTGAAAACCTGTTTAACTAAAAAAATTTAATCTAAAAATAAAATTTTTTTCTAATATTTTCACATTACAAATTTAGAACTCCTTAAAAACGATTTTTCCTAAATTTCAACATTATAAATTATTTGGTTAATCTTAAATTTGAGTTTTTAAACGGTATTTTCAGCATTTTGAAAAAATAATGTGTTTCCTATTGAAATGCAATTTCCAAAAAGCTGAAAAAGTGAATTTATTAATAGTTTTAGATGTCTTAAATAGACGTTTTTAATGAAATTTCAATATTTGTTTTTATATACCAAATATTTCATTAGTTGTGAAAACCTGTTTTAAATAAAAAAATTTTAAATCTTCTAAAATTACGTGACGCACTTTTTCTTTAACATTTTCAACATTAACAAATTTAGAACTCCTAAAAGTACATTATTTTCTATTAAAATTTTACACTCAATTTGAAATTATTTTAGGTTAATCTATTAAAATTGAGTTTTTAACGGTAAAATTATTTCAGGCATTTGAATAAAAACAGAAATCAATGCTGATAGTTTCTTCGAAAATAAATGCAACTCCAACTATTCATCATCATCTACATAACTTTCTCTCACCTAAGACTCAGGGAGAATAAGGTGAATAACAGTGACCCGAAAAAAGAGATTATTTTTGTTTTAGGGTGTTTTTCTTTAGGAAAACATGTAAAAAGTTAGACGTTTTTTAATGAAATAGATCAATATTAGATGATTATTTGTATAATACAAATATTCAATGCTCTTTCGAATGGTCTGGGTATTTTAAATAGGCAAAAAATATTTTATTATCTTCTAAAATTACGCTGTTGCTTAAATTTTCACATTGAGAGCATTTAGTACCTTTATAAAATTATCGATATATTTTCCTAATTTTCAAACATTTGAAATCCATTTGGTAAATTCTTAATAAGTTGTATGGGAAAATTTTCTATATTGGTATTGCGCATGTTCTAAGGCAAAAATATTGTAAAACTAATGTGTTTCATTGAAAAATGCAATTTCAAAAAAGCTGAAAAGTGAAATGTACTTATATTACACTAGATGGTTAAATTGACCGCTTATTCTAATGAAGATTCACAGTATTTGTGATCTCTTACTACACTACCAAATTATTTACTAGTAAGTTTTGAAAAACAGCCTTAATTAATAACAAATTAACCCTTAAAAAACTGAACATTCTCTTTTTACAGAGAGTGTTGAGAGACTCTTAAAAAAGTCGATTTTTCACTAAATTTAACATTTGAAATTATTGTTATCTTACACACACTTTGGATGGTTCAACCTGAGAGTAGTGTCGGGCTCACAGCATTGAAAAAATAATGTGTTTTCATTGAAATCGCAAGCATTTCAAATAAAGCAAGAAAACGCCAAATTTATTAATAGTCTTTAGGTGTCTTAAAAGATATTTTCTTTAAACATGAAATATATAAACTATGTCTTAAGTTTTTATAACAATATGATACGCCAATATTTATGGCTCAAAACTCTGTCTTACCAATATAAACACTTATAACTTCTAAAATGTACGCTTTTCTTAAATTTTCACATTACAAATTTAAAAATCTTATAAGTGAGAATGTCTATATATATTTCATTCAACATTTGAAATTATTTGTCCTATTATCCTTAATCATTTCTTTTGCCTTAACGGTATTATTTCATGCTGAGTCTAAAACAAATAATGATGTTTCACTTGAAAATTGCACAAATTTCAAAATGCACTCATAAAAGACACATTGAAATAGCATTTAGGCGGTCTGTTTTGAAAGAGTCTGGACGATTTCTTTTCAAAATATGATATTCTAATATTTGCATTTTTAATAATACTTTGGTTTAAATATTTCATTACAGTTGTGCAAAACCTTTTTTAATCAGGCCATTTTGTATAATCTCTTCTAACAAATTAACGGCTTCTTTCTTAAAATTTTCACATTACAAAAATTATAGAACTCTTAAAAGTACGATTTTTCCTAAATTCCAAATTTTGAAATTATTTGGTAAATCTTAAATTGAGTTTTTCTAATACGGTCACATCCTATATATTCAGCATTTGCGAAAAAAATAATGTGTTCAATTAAAATCCGGTCTAATATCGCCAAAAAAAGGCGGCAAAAGGCGAAGCTAAGAATTTATAATTTCTTTGTGTCCTACATACTGACGTTTTTAATTCGAAATCTCAAATAGATTTGCGCTTTTTATAATACACAAATATTAACCATTCTTCCACCAGTATATGCTGAAACAACTTTGTCATTTTAAATAAAAAATTTTTTAACTTCTCCTTAAATCAACTGTTACTTTTTGGTGCGCTTAAAAGATCTTCCTAACTCCTTTTCAGCTACGACGATTTAGGAACATATAAAAGTCGAATTTTTCCTAAATTTCAACATTTGAAATTATTTGGTAAATCTAAAATTGAATTTTCAAAGGTAATTCACTCTCTAATCGTTCAAGCATTAAAAATAATGTGTTTTTCATTAGAAATGTTCCCTATGCCGTTAGAATTTTCCCTAAGTAATGTTATAATTTTAAATAAAGAAGTTTTAGATGTCTTAATTATACGTTTATTTAATGAAATTCAATATTGTTTTTATCATACCAAACTACTTCATTAGTTAAGACAAAGCCTGTTTGAATAAAATTTACTTCTAAAATAACTCTTTTTCTTAAATTTTCACATCACACCAATTTAGAATCAACCACACTAAAAGCTGCGACACGAAAGATTTATGCGATCTTGTAACACACACTCTTAAGAGTTTCTCCAACTACATTGATGATAAATTTAATTCGCTGGTTAATCTGTCTTAATTAATATCGAGGATTCTTTAACATAGTCGTCGACATACTAAATATGCATATTTATTCAACAGGTAGCCATTTTGAAAAAAAGATCATAACCGTGTTTTGCAATTGTATTAGTGAACGATGCCATTTCTAGCTGCAAAAGCTGCCAGAAAAGACACGTAATTATTAGAGTTGTACCTTTAAGGTGTCTAAATTTCTTCACGTTTTTTATGAACACATAATCCAACTCGAATTTAGTTTTATATATTATACCTGAAGCGCATTATTCTTCAATTAGTTGCTGCACAACCTTTTTTATATTAAAAAATTTAACTTATAAAATATCTTCATCATATTTCACATTACAAATTTAACACTCTTAAAAGTACGATTTTCCTTAAAATCAACATTTGAAATTAATTCTGGTTTCTTACACAATACATTATACTTCCAAAGTTTATAAACCCTATTTCTATTTTTTTAAACCAACATGTTATTATCTATAACAGATTTTAACAGCTCAGATATGCTTTTTTGATCACACAAGGCTACACTCACTATCGATTGTTCTTATTAGCATTAACTTCATGGCAAACCCATCAATTCGCGAAGACGACAGTAGTGCCTTCCCATTGCAGATAAGTGCGGAAGGCTTTATTAATAGTTTATTAGTATGTAACTTGCTTAAATTGACCGTTTTTCTACGAAGCTCTTATTAGCGAAATTTATGCTGTTCAAACGGGACCTCGCACTTTAATCTACAATCCTATTCCTTTGTAAAATTTTCATGACTACTCTACCCAATCAACTTTTTTCATTTAGTTTTTGAAAACCTGTTTTATCATCTAAAGTACATCAAAATTTCATTAATCTTAAAATGAGTTCAAGTAGAAGAAGTTGTGTAAATCATCCTGATTTTTTTTTTATCATTAGAGTAATTCCATACCAGTTCAACCAAAATTTTTACAGTAACTCTTCTCATAAAAGTTACATATTTTTCCTAAATTTCAACATTTGATCTAATTCAATCTATTATTAGGTTAATAAACATCCGCCTGGCCAACCCTTGCCACCAAGATCTAAATTCTTTTCTAAGTAAACGTTCCTTCATTATGACAGTCATAGCAATTCAATAACCCAGAGGAGACATAACACATCCGGCTGCGTCAGCTTTTGATATTCAATATTAAATCAAATCACATTTGACCTGCTATTTAATTCTTTGCGGAGGACTATATTTAGGGCTTCACATCCGTCTATCAGAAGATACTTTTAGATTTTTGAGCACAAATTAATAGAATTTAAGTCTTTTACCGTTCATTTTGAATTTCGAAATGGTTCTTTGAAGACAGAAACCCTTTGAACTCTTAACTTTTAAATTCCAATTTATTCAAAGTCAAAAAGTCATACAAAGTTTCAACTAAATGTGGAAAATATGTAATCGCTAAAATCTGTAGGCGCCTGTTGGCATCAAAGCCCATAATAAGAGTGGCTTTAAAATAATCGAATTTTTTTATCTATCTATTATACTTACCCCTCATTTGCCACACAATCATTTGTTTCAAATGTAAATAGTTTTGAATTTCCACCAAATTGCTTCAATGTTATTTCGTCCATTAATTAAACAACGCACAACTTTGTATTCATTAAACATTTTTAAACTTCCATCAGAAACAATAGTTAAGTAGAAGACTTAAATTTTCACATAGCAAATTTAGAACTCTTAAAATATAACTGTCAACGCATGCTTTCGACCAAAATACCAGCATACTTTTTCCCTACACCTCAACTAAACTAGATTTACCGCGGGTGTCTGTAATACCTACATACTATCCTCACCTACCCTTATATAAGGGTATTCATTATTGTTCTCCTCTAATCCGCTCGGAACTATACCTCCAATAAAGCGCTTATTACAACAGCATACTTCCAATGCCATAATCACCATCTCGCGCTATATATATATATATTGTTTTTACCAAAATTTTATTCTTTTCATTCTCTTTTTTTTTAAAAATGGAACTTAATTAAAACTCTTCTCATTTTTGACAGGGGATGCAAAATTTCATCTTATGTTAATTTTACGTGTTTGAAATTCCTAATTTTCCTGAATTCTGAAATAGTAAGTTCTGAACAATGGGTTTCCAGAATTTATAAATTTGACTCAATTTTCGAAAATTACTTTCAGCAAAATTAAAGACAAATCTCAAGCTAAATTAAAGCCTCTTAAGGATTTTTGTAAAGTGAGATTGCCTTTTTGGGAGAAATCAAGTTACAAAATTCGACTAAAATTGATGTTTTTTTAAAAAAAAGCAAACTTTAACAGTTTAATTTAGTTTTTATTGTTCGAGTGAAAGCCAAAATTTGGGAAAAATTTAATTTACAATTTAAAAGATAAACCCGTCTTTAACCTTTATCGGCTCATCAGTAATATATGATTGCAAAGTGGTAAAAAGGGGTATTAAGCTCAGAAATAGGGAACTATATATTTAGAAGCTACTATTAGGCGAATTGGCTTGCCATGAAGATACATCATTAAACTCTTAGACCATCTTACATCATCCCGCTTATTCAGCTATAAATGCTCATTCTCTCCAACAAAGCTACAATATCCAGGATAGCGAATTTTGGAATTATTAGCCCAAACTGAGAGCGCCGATCTTCAATACGTTAGAAATTGTCGTATGTTGGGCATCTCAAATCGAACTTAGATTAAGAATTTAGAGTTTAGCATGCGTCAACAGAGTCTTTATACTGAAAGTGCTTCTCCTATCTCTCTCACCAAACTACACTTAAACAATTAGTCTGAATCATTATTTATATATATTAAGGTTTAAAGTATTTTAATAAAGGAGTAAATTTATATCATACATTTCAAAAAGAGAATAAAATTTCATGCATTATTCTTATAAAGCGTGCAGAAAGGTATTAGAAGCATTACATTACTAAAAAATTGTAGGCTAGTAAATAATATTAAAATTTTTCAAATTCTTTTGGTTATACTCGCTATTATATAATACCTATATATATATATATACTATATATATATTATATATATATATATATATATTATATATATATTATTATTATATATATATATATATATATTATATATTATATATAATATAATTATTATATATATATTATATATATATATACATATATAAATATATATATATATATATATATTATAATATCTATATATTATATAATATATATAATATTATATATATATTATATATATTATAATATATATATATATATATATATATAAGTATAGTAATATATATATATAATATGATAATATATATTATTATTATATTATATATATATATTAATATGAATACTTTATATTCGTCAATGGAAATTTATTTAGTAGCATAAGCAAATAATATGCAATACGTAGAATTATAAAAAAATAATTGGCAAAGTTAAAATTGCAAAAACCTTGCAAGTAGCTGTTGGCAAATTTTCAAAGTACAAGAGGTGGCAAGTACAAATACAGTACAATACACTGGTTTTAAAGAAAGCTGGCAAAATACAAGTACACGAGTACAAAGTAACTCCAAAATAAATATACTTAGTCCAAGTACTAAGTACAAGTATTGTACTTGAACCCAAGCCTGAATATATATATATATTATATATAATATATATATATATATATAATATATTATATATATATATATATATATATATATAATTATATATTATACTATATATATATATATATATATTATATAAGTATTATATTATATATATATAATATTATATATATATATATATATATAATCATATGGGAGGCGACTCCTGCACTCATGCTCAGCACGAGTTATTATTATATGTACAAAATTTTAATTTAAATAATTATTTTTAAGGAGGGGCTCATAAACTACTTCGACTTTCATTGTCGAAAGCCGGGCAGAATAATGCAAAAATATCAAAATTGCCCAATTATGGCTTCTGAGAAGATCGATAACTAGTATATACTTATTAATACTATTTATATATATTATTATATATATATTATTATTATATATATATATTATATATATATATGATATAATATATATAATTATATTATAATATATAATATATATAATTTAATATATTAATATTAATATTAGTATATAATTAATATTATATATATATATATATAATAATTGTTGAAGTAGATTTCAGTGAAATGTTGTCATCGTTTCCAAATAATCTTTGCAAGCTCTTGGACAAATTTCAGGCAGATGCTATGATGTTTTGCGCATTCGTTTATCGCCCTTTTTAGCATTAAATGAAAAACTTTTAATTTTTTTTTTATTAAAATTGATACCCGCTATAAGAATTGAAACTTTAAATTATAAGGCAGGAAAGTCGTTTAATTAACGCTTACTCTAACAGCTTTCATTTTTACAAAGGTTAATTCATTAGGGGCAATTTAGGCGGAACTTATGTATTAATAGGTCTTTATTCATATAGTACTTTTTCTCCTGGTTAAAATTTCCCTATAAACATAAGGTTTGCGCAAAGTGTTAATTTACATATGCGTTCATTTTTTGCTAATTAAGTTGTAGAATTTTGTATATTAAGAGTTGCCAAAAACAAAAAATGAAATACTATTTTGAAATGTCAATACTAACCAAAGTTTTAAATCACATTGGATTTATATCAAGTCTGGAGGTTTAGCTTTTCTGCTAGCTCTCTGGGCCTGGAACTCTTTAAACCAACGACGTAACCGCCCTTAGTAAAGCCACTAAGGCTAATATATATTGTTTTGGCAATAAGATTGCAAAGCTTTTTTCTCAATTTAAATTATCAGCACACTTAATCGCCCTTCCAAAAAAATGGCAACTTTTATAATGATATTAAAATATTAATAATAATAATATATAATAATATAATTAATAATGATAATTAATAAATAATAATATAATAATATAATAATAAATATCAAGGTGGAGTATTTTATAATAATATATAATAATAATAATAATATAATAATAATAATAATATAATAATTATAATATAATATAAATACTAATATATTTAGAATATTTAATAGTATAGATTAAGCGGTATTCATATTGCAACGTAGACTATTAAAAAGATAAAATTTGGGCTTGCTTTTAATAAGAAAGCAATTAGCGAATTTAATATTTTTTTCGAATTAAACTTTAAATAAACAATATGATTATTTTTTCCTACTTTGTTTGATAGTATTATCTTGAGTCAGCAACACAACACAACAAATGCACAAAGCATAAACACCTCCACATCCACACAGACAGCACTACACACCACATATATATTATATATATATATATATATATATTTACTATATAATATATATTATATATATTATATAATATATATATATTATTATATATAATATATATATAATTTAAATATAATATATATATATATTATTATATATATATATATAATATACTATATATATATATATTTATACTATATTATATATATATAATACGATATAATTATATAATATAAAAGTTATATAATATTATATAATTATATTGTTATAACTATATGTATATTATATATTTGATCAGTTAAATGCAGTGATGGGTTAAGGAATAGGATTATCGGATCATTATATTTGATGTAGAATAATTATTGTGGTTCTTGGATGATGAAGAAGATAATAAGGAAGAAGTTGGGTTGTATTAAGAGTGAGAAGTTAGGTGAAGCAAAGTTTGCGAGGGATAAAGTATTTCAGCAGCGGCGGGTAATAAATCATTTAATGTGCAGATAAAACTGAACCAAATCTGGAATCAAATGAAGGAAGGCGGTTGTTAGTAGTGGAAAAGATATGTTGGATGTACTACACGTCATGGGAAATAAAGAAATTTCACTTGTTGTGGTGGACGATGTTGTGAAAGGATGTTAGGTGAAGAAGGAAGTTGTGGTTGAATGTGCTAAAAGCAAATGATGATGGGATGAGGTTCAAAGAAGATGTTTTTGGAATTATTAGGGGAAAAAGCGATAATAATGATGCATAACACAAAATCAAGGAGGAAAGAAAGAGGTAAATGAACATTTTGGAAAGGAGGATATTTGGGGGACTAAAAACAAGGATTAGGAAGGGGATCTGTTAGCAAAATAATGAAACGGATGGTGCTTTTCGTAACTGATCAAATGGATGTGTGAGGAGAGTGTGAAGAGAACACTTCGAAAATCTGCATAGCATTGGCAGTAATGAAGAGATGATAGTGAATTTTGTGGGTGTGATGGTGCAGGAAGGAATTTCTCATACTCGTTGAGCCAATTCGTCAAACCAAAAAAGTTTATTTCCAAGAACAACTTTAAGTGAAACGAGTTCCCGTCAAGCTACTTTCCACCCTTCCTATCCTCCTTCACAAGATTTTAAATTATAATAATTGCAAAAATCGCATTATTGTTATCAAACGGGTATAAGTAGATAAAGAAAACTGCCGTCCAGACGAAGTTCAGAGTATGGTTGTTCTCAGTCGGCTACATGCGACGGTTCCACCCAGAGGAGACAAGTTTCTTTATTTCATGTAACTGTTCTTGTTTACAAAACTTATTATATTGTTTATTGCAGAAGTTAAAATAATATATATATATATTATATGATATATATATATATATAATATAAATAAATATATATAATATTATATATATATATATAATATATATATTATATATATATATTTATATAATAATATATATAAACTATATATATAATTATATATATATATATAATATATATAAATATATATATATATTATATATAATATATATATATACTATATTATAATATATATATAATATTATATATAATATATATATTAATATATATATATATATATATATGGTTTAATATTAGATAGAAGCGACCCACACATTTTGAGATCGAAATTCATGTTAAATATTGTCTGGAAAGCAGTAGTTGCCTGACTCGCGTTGACCAATGATTGGACGATGTTCTCAATCAGTCGTTCGTATATTAAATAGACTAAAAAGAGGCATTTTAGTATCATATATAAATATATTAATATATATAATATAATATATAATATATATAATATATATATATATATATATATATATATATTATATATTATATATATATATATTATATATATATATATATATATAATATAATATATATATATATATATATATTATAATATATAATATATATACTATATATATATATATTATATATAATATATATATATATATATATTATATATATCATATATATATATATATTCACTATAATAGATATATATCATAATATATAGTAAAGGGGGGAAACTACCGCAAAAAAACTGCCGAGAGACCCGCTCCTACCCATTCTTTGTTGTTTTACCCTATGGTATTCCTTTAGGTAGTCAAACCTAGGGTTTTAAGGTCGTGAGACCGAATTTAAGTCTGGATGACCGACTTCCGAGGTTCTGAGCCTGAACTCAAGGGTTTTACCACCCAAAAGAGGAGGCGGAGCCCCCCAAAGGAGCCCTTTTTGGTTCCTAGAAGGTTTTAAATGATTGGTAGCGTCAATTTTGATGGTTCCAAGCGATTGTATCGTTATCGATGACCCCTATATCGATGTTGAATCGTCTTTCTAGGTTCTCTGGTGGACTTGTTACACTAAAAAATATAATCGTAGAAAAGAAAAAATTAATTAAACTTTCACTTCGATTAATCGCTGTTGTTGGGCAAGGGTTTTGACGGCCAAATAGCCTAACGCGGAAACGATCGATAGCGGCGGGGTTAATCCCCGGGAATTTCTTCCTTTACGGACGGACGAAAAAACACGCAGGTTTTTTTTCGAAAAATAAACAAAGAAACAAAAATGATTTAAATAAAAACAGGAACTTAAATCAAAATAATATTAAATGTATAATAAAAAAAAATAAAAATAAATAAAAAAAAATAATAAATAAATAAATAAATAAATAAATAATAAATAAATAATAAATAAATTAATAATAAATAAATAATAAATAATAAATAAAAAAAAATTAAAATAAAAATTAAAAATTAAAAAAAAAAAAAAATAATTTGTAATATTAAGAAATAGTATTGCGCGATGATATCTGCTATTTTCGCGTTGTTTTGTTTGTTACCGCCGCCGTCAGGCCGAATAGGTGTTCCTCGGACGAGTGCAACCCCGTCGAGAAGGGTCTGGTCCTTCCAGATAGAAATTTTTTCTTTAGAAGTATGAAATGCACGGAGTGCGTAAGAAAAGAAGGAGGAATGACGGAAGATAGGAGGAATGAGGAAGGAGGAATGAGAAAAGGAGGAGTCGGAGTTGTCATCGGCACCGGTGCTGGAGCCGGTGCGGTGCTAAGTTAATAAATATTCTTTTAGTCCCATATTTATATCAAAATATATGTTTATAAGGTTGTAGATCTCGAATATGAGGATTGTAAGTTCGTAAAGGGTGTCTGGGACCCCCAACGGAGGGGGGTCCCGACTGGAAAAAATGCATGGAATGCAAAACAGAAGAAGAAAGGAAGAAGGAGGAAGAAGGAAGGAGGAAGAAGAAGGAGCCAAGTAGGAGGCGGCACCGATCTTGTGAGCGGTGCGTGCCGAGTTAGTAAAACATTCGTTTAATAATACAATAGCACATAACTGTTCGCATAACTGCTTCTGTTCTAACATGTACATGTCGTCGAATTGCACTTGCATCTTGGCAAAGATAACCGTTTCTTAAATTTGAAGACTGACATTTAATTTTTTAAATTTTCTTTTTCTTTTTATAAACGTTAACTAATATAATTTTTTTTTTTGTTTTTTATTCAATTTATTTTTCTGACTTTATTTTTTATAAGTTTTATTTTACATTTAAACTTTGTGTTTAATTTTTTTTATTTTAATTTTTTTTTTATTTTAATTATTTTTTTAAACTTTATTTTACACACTTTTATTTACTTTTGTTTTTCCTAAAACTGTTTTTACAAACCATTATTCTATTTATGTTTATAGCCTAAAAAATTTTGCATTTTACATACTAAAGCATAAATCAGTAAATCAGTAGATAATCAAACCACCCACCCCACCTCCTAACCCATCTACAGACCTGTTGATCTATTGTTTCTTGTCATATTTTGTATAACATAACACAAAAAACTTTTATTATTTTTTGTTTTGTTTTCTTTAAATATTTGTTTTTACTAAACATTTTATGCTTTTTATGTTTATAACTTAAAAGAATTTGCATTTTTACATACCCTAAAGCAGAAATCAGTTAAATCAAGCCAATCCAAACCACCGTGTCTTGTCCATCGGATCTATTGATCTTATTGATCTATTATGCTAATTGATCATTATCTAGTATCTATTGATTCAAGTCATATTTGTATAACAAAACAAAACTTTATACTTTTTATGTTTATAACTTCCAAATTACGTTTTTTTCATTACCTAAACCTGTAAAATTGCAGATTAAGTTCTTCAGATAAAGCTGAGTAAAGGAAAATTTTGACTGTAACCCATCTACCCATCTACAGACCTGTGATCTTGATTTCTTGATCAAATTGCATCTTATTTGATCTATTGATCTATGATTCAAGTCATATTTGTATAACATAATACTAAAACTTTTATTTATTTTTTTGTTTCTTAAAACATTTTGTTTTTACTAAAAAATTATTCTTTTTATGTTTATAACTTAAAAAATTTGCATTTTTACATACCCTAAAGCAGTAAATCAGTAAATCAGTAAATCAAACTGCCCTCCAGGTCACCCTCCTACCATCCATGATCATTGATCTATTATTCATGTCATATTTTGTATTAACATAACATAAAAAACTTTATTATTTTGTTTTGTTTCTTTAAAATTTTGTTTTTACTAAAAAATTTATTCTTTTGATGTTTATAACAATTTTTACATAACCTAAAACAGTAAATCAGTAAAAATCAGTTAATCAAACCACCACTCTATCCACCTACCCATCCATGCTATTGATCTATTATCTATTGATCATTGATTCTATACTTCAAATCATAATATAAGTATCTTGTTTGTAAAAACATAACAAATAAAATCATTACTGTTAGTTGTTGTTTGTTGAAATGTCGCGTTTGTTGTTGCATTTTGGTGCAGTTGTCTAGATGTGTGTAGTTGAAATGCTTCGTTGCTGTAGCGATTTGTTGCAGTCTGTTATGCTGTTTGTGTTGTTTTGTTGTTGTTAGTTGTTGTTGTCGTTGTGTTGTTTTTTTGTTAAATATTATAAAACGTTCAAGTTAAATGAAAATATACAACACTTCTTCAAAATCTCTAAAATATTAATGGTAATTTTACTTAACATTGTATTATTGAAAACTAAACAAAAATATATCTCATCCTAGCTTAACTGACATACAGCATTCATAAACCAGTATACTTAAAATTAGAAGTTTCAATTACCAGCAGAAGTCAACATAGCAATCTCAATCTTAATATACACAACCGCACAAAAATATTATATATTATTATTATTATTTTTAATTTGATTATTATTATTATTTATTTTATTATTTAGTATATTATTATTAATATATTATTATTATTATTATTATTATTATTATTATTATTATTATTATTATTATATTATTATTATTATTATTATTATTATTATATTATTATATTATTATTATTATTCCACATAGATCTCACAATACCAATAAAGCGTGCGATCACTTTGCTGCAGGTCCACAAAAACTTAACATTGGTAGGTAAATTGCTCTCTACCAGACACCTAAACATTACGCAATTTAGTACACTCAAGGGTAACCAAATCAGAGAACTGTATTGTTAAGCCATCACGCGGTCCAGCCAATGAAAATTCGAGAAATGACTCATAATCTATTATCTTTGACAACATGAGAAGCGGTAACGAGATTTATTACTTTTGTCCTTACTAACATCTGTTTTTTATCTTAAACAGTAGTTTATTTTTTATTATATTATTATTATTATTATAATTATTATTATTATTATTATTATTATTTTATTATTATTATATTATTATTATTATTAATATTATTATTATTATTATATCAACTATATATGAATATGAACCCAACACACCACAACACACACACACACACACACACACACACACACACACACACACAATAAGTATAGATCTTACCTTAATCATTAGCCTGGCAGTCATCGTACAAACTTACTGATCACATGACTGCTTTTCTATGATGTCAAGCATATGTGTAACATTTTCTAAACTCGCTGAAGAATTTACATTATTTCACATGTTTAATATAACATTTCGTTTGTTATGTATTTTCTTTACGTTTCTATTATCTTGTATATTATAATTGATTTAAAAGTTATTATTTATTATTTAATTTTAGTTTTTCATTATTTTTATTTACTTTATGATTCTTTATATTTTTTAGATCTTTATTTTAATTTTGGTAATTCTGTTAAAAATTTTGTTTCCGTTAAAAGTATGTCATTTTATGTTTATAACTTAAAATTTTTTGCGTTTTAATACCTTAAAGCAGTAAAATCAGTAATAAATCAGTAAATCAACCACCCACCCCACCCTTCCTACCCTTCCATGATCTATTGATCTATTGATCTATTGATTCAAGTCATTTCGAGTATCATTTTGAGGGAAACATAACATAAAAATAAAGTTCTTTATACACTGAATCACCAAAGAAATCCTACGTAGCAATTCATGCCCAATTATAAACAAATGAACATCAACCTGAACTAAGATATTAATGTTACAACAACAAACCTTAGATACGTAAGCACGAATAAACAAGCTAAACATCAACAAAGTTCCACACTTAACAACCAGTAAGTAACTAACATAGCATACAAAAAACGTAATATAACACTTTGTCAAGGCATATCTCTAACACTTTTCAATGTTAATGTTTACATTAACATGGTTAATATTTAACAAAAATTTTATCATAACCTTGTCTAATTATCATACAGACCTACGAATATATGCTAGCGTAACAAATTTTTTACATTAATAAAGCTAACATAACATAACCTGAACTAAGAATATAATCTACAACGACAAACCTAACACACCTTACGCATGAGTAAACTACTAACATTAACAAAGTTCCACGCTTAACAACAGTAAAGTAACTAACATAGCGTACAAAAACGTAACCTATTCATACTTTGTCAAGCATATCTCTAACATATCAATGTTAATTCTACATTAACTTCATAATATTTAACAAAAATTTATCATAACCTTCTCTAATTATCATACAGACCAACGAATATATACTAGCGTAACAAAGTTTTTTACATTAAAATAATAATATTTAACAAAAATTTATCATAACCTTAAATAACTATCATACATGACCATCGAAAATTGCAAGAATAATCAATGTTTTCCAAACATAACATAAATTTAAATATTATGATGTTAATGTAAAATTACATTGATATGTTAGAGATTTATTTTAATTTTTACTGACAAAGTTGATAGGTTACGTTTTATGTACGCTATGTTAGTTACTTTACTGTTTTAAGCGTGGAACTTTGTTAATGTTAGTAGTTATTCGTGCGTATGGTGTGTTAGGTTTGTCGTGTAGATTATATTCTTAGTTCAGGGTATGTTATGTTAGCTCCATTAGGTAAAAAAGAAATTTTTTTTGTTTTTACCCCCCGGCCTTTTTGGGGCAATATTATTTCCCCCCGTAGGTCTGTATGATAATATCTACAACATAGTGAGAAAACATTTGTTAATATGGCAGTGAAAATACAAATAACATTAAATGTTAGAGATATGCTTGAACAAAGTGTGAATAGGTTACGTTTGTATGCAATGTTAGTACTTTACTGGTGTTAAGTGATGGAACTTTGTTGATGTTAGCTGTTTATTCTGTGCTTAGGGATCTAGTTTGGTTGTTGTACATTATTATTCTCTAGTCTTCAGGTGATGTTTATGTTGGCTTTATGAAATTGGAAAACTTTGCTACGTTAGCATATTATTCGGTGATCAGTGTATAAAGAACTTATTTTATGTAATGTTTATTCAAATGATACTCGAAATGACTTGAATCAATAGATCAATAGATCATGAATCATGGAAGGGTAGGAGGTATGGAGGATGTGTTGATTTACTGATTTACTGATTACTGCTTTAGGGATGTAAAAGATTGCAACTCCCTAAAATTTTAAATTGTTCACATTGTAATTTCAAGACTCGTAAAAAAAATCTTTTAAAACGCATAAGCAGACATAAATAAAGTTTTAAAAAATAAATAGATTATTTTAAATTAAATAAAAATAAATAAAAAGTAAATTAAAAAAAAATAAAAAAATAAAAAACAAATTATAAATATAAAGAATAAGAGATAAGGTAAAAGAAAATACAAAACAAAACGAAATTGTTATATTAAACATGTGAAAATGTAAATCTCTTCCAAAGACGTGTAGAATATGTTACACATCTGCTTGACATCATAGAATGCAGTCATGTATCAGTAAGTTAGTACGATGATTGCCAGTCTAAGGTATTAAGTAAAGTTTGTCTATAATTATGGTGTGTGTGTGAGTGTGTGGTGTGTATGTGTGTGTTGTATGTGTGTGTGTGGTTGTGTGTGTGGTGGTGTGTGTGTTGTTGTGTGTGGTATTGTAGCTTTTTTGTTTGTTCATATACATACTTATAGTGATTTATAATAATAATAATATATAATAATAATAATAATAAAATAATAATAATAATAATATAATAATAATAATAATAATAATAATAATAATAATAATAATAATAATAATAATAACAATAATAATAATAATAAATAAAAAACCTGATCCATATAAATCACATCTAAAGTAATGACGAATCGCACTTAAAATCTCGTTACCCTTTCTCCCATAGTGTCAAAAGATATAAGATTAATGAGTCAATTCTCGAATTGATCACTGGCTGACCGTGATGGCTTAACAAATACAGTTCTCTGATTGGTTACCCTTGAGAGCGTACTAAAATTGCGTAATGTTTAGGTGTCTGGTAGAGAGCATTTACCTACCAATGTTTTAGTTGTGCGACCTGCAGGCAAAGTGATCCACGCGTTATTGGTATGTGAGATCTTATGTGAATAATAATAGTACATTAATAATAATAATAATAAATATTAATAATAATAATAATCAACAATAATAATACCTCAAATAATAATAATAATAATATAAATAATAATTAATAATAATAATAAATATAATAATAATATAATAATGAATAATAATAATAATAATTCATATTTTCTCTGGTTTGCGGTTTGGGTTATTAAGATTGAGATTGCTATGCTGACTTCTGCTTGTAAGTTGAAACTTTCTAATTTAGTTACCTGGTAATGATGCAGTATGTCAGTAGGCTAGGATGAGAGTAATATTTTTGTTTATTTTCAATATACAATATTAATGTAAATTAACATTAATATATGTTAGAGAATGTTTGAAAAAAGTGTTGATAATTTTCATTTAACTGAAACGTCTGAAATTTACAACAAAACAAACAACAACACAACAACAACAGCTTCAACAACCTGCAACAAACGCTACAGCAACAAACAGCATTTAGCTTACAATAACATCAACAAACTGCACAAATGCAACAACAACGCGACATTTCAAACAACAACAACTACAGGCAAAGAATTTAATTTTGTTATGTTATATGACAAGATGAAGATACGTATAATATACTTGATCATAATCAATAGATACTCAATAGATCAAGATCAAAGTAGATCAATAGATCATGGATGGGTAGGAGGATAGAGTGGGTGGTTGGATGGTTTTGCTTTACTGCTTTTAGGTATGTAAAAATGCAAATTTTTTTAATTATAAACATAAAAAGAATAATATTTTTAGTAAAAAGCAAAATGTTTTAAAAAATAAAACACAAAATAAATAAAAAGTTTTTATTTATGTTATAAAAAAAATGTACATGATCAATTCAATAGATTCATAATATCATGGTATGAGGTAGGAGGTGGAACTGGAGGCAGTTTGATTAACTGATTTAGCGATTTACTGCTTTAGCGGTATGTAAAAGAATTTTTTAATTAACTAAAATAAAAAGACATAATTTTTTTAGTTAAAAAGTCAAAATGTTTAAGAGAGAGTAGAGAACAAAATAAATAAAAGTTTTTAGTAAAAACATACAAAATATACCTTGAATCAATAGATCAATAGATCCAATAGATCAATAGATCATGGAGGTATGGTTGACAAGTTTGATTTACTGAGTTACTGATTTTAATGCTTTACTGATTTACTGATTTACTGATTTACTGCTTTAGGGGTATTAAAAAACGTAAATTTGGAAGTTTATAAACATAAAAAAGTTTAAAGTTTGTTTTGATACAAACTGATATGACTTGAATCAAAGTCAATACATCAACTATATCAAAGATCAATAGATCACGGATGAAATGCATGTTGGATGGCTTGATTTACTGATTTACAGCTTTAGGTATGTAAAATGCAAATTTTATAAAGTATAACATTAAAAAAGCATAAAATTTTAGTAAAAACAAAATTATTAAAGAAAAGAAAAATGAAAAATAAATAAAAGTTTTTGGTGTTATGTGTAAACAAAATAGTGTACTTGAAGCAATACCACAAGTAGTATCAATAGATAATAGATCAATCACTCACGAATGGTAGAAGGTGGTGCGGGTCGTTTATTTACTGACAGTTTACTTGAGATTCTTACTTGCTTCTAGGTGTATGTAAAATGTATATTAGCTATAATTAAAAAAGTAATAAAACTTTAGTAAACAAAAAGTTTAACAGAAAAGAAAAAAAATTAAATAAAAAATTTGAGAGAAATATAAAATTTTTAATTTATTAAATAAGAATTTTTTTAAAAAATTAAAATAAAAAAATTGAACGCTCGCCGGTAAAGTCTTATCTGTGTAAAATAAAGACTCTATAATTAGAAAATCCATTACTAAAAAACAAAATCAAAAAATTATATTAATTTACGTTGATAAAAAAGAAAATGAGATATTGAAAATATAAAATAGTCAGTTTCTAAATTTAACGGTTATCTTTGCAAGTGCAATGCAATGACGACATGACATGTTAGAACAGAAGCAGTTTATGCCGAACGTTATGTCTATTGTATTATTAAACGTGAATGTTTTACTAAACTCGGCACCGCTACGCTCCAGCATTCGGTGGCCGGTACCCAACTCGTTCCTTCTCAACTCTTTCCTCATTCCTTCCTTCTTCCTCCGTTCTTCCTTTCTTCTTTCTGTTTGATCCATGAGCATTTTTTCCAGTTCGGACCCCCTCCGTTGGGGTCCCAGACACCCTTTACGAACTTATAATCCTCATATTTGAGATCTACAACCCTTAGAAACATATATTTTATATAAAATGGACTAAAAGATACTTTATTACTTAGCACCGCACGGGCTCAGCACCGTTGCCGATGCCAACTCCTACTCCTTCTCAGACTCTTTCTTCATCGTTCCTTCTCCTCCTTCTTCCTTTCTCTTCTGTTTTGCATTCCATGCATTTTTTTCCAGTCGGGACCGACCCCCTCCGTTGGGGGTCCAAGACACCCTTAGTGCTTGCATTTCTCATATTTGAGATTTGCGACCTTATAAAGCATATATTTTTGATATAAATGTATCATTACACAAATATTTAATAACTTAGCACCGCACCGGGCTCCAGCACCGATTCCTGACAACTCCGACTCCTCCTTTCTCGTTCCTCCTTCCTCATTCCTCCTTTCTTCCTCATTCCTCCTTCTTCTTCTTACGCACTCCGTTGCATTTCTACTTTCTCAAGTAAAATTCCTAATCTGAAGACCACACCCCTTCTCGAAGGATTGCAGTCGTCCGGAACCGCCATTCCAGGCTGACGGCGGCGGTACAAACAACAACCGAAAATAGAGATATCATCGCGCATACTATTTATTAAAATATTAAAATTATATTTTAATTTTTTTTTTTTAATTTTTTTTAATTTTAATTTTAAATTTTTTTTTTTAAATTAATTAACTAATTAATTAATTAATAATTTATTTATTTAATTTATTTATTTATTTATTTATTATTTATTATTTATTATTTATTTATTTATTATTTATTATTTATTATTTATTAATTTATTATTTATTTATTATTATTATATTTTTTTTTTATTGTTTCGAAAAAAAACCTGCGTTTTTTTCGTCGGTCGAAAAGGGGAGAAAATTTCCCAGCGGTATTAACTCCGCGCTATCGATTTTTCGGCGTTAGGCTTAATTTGCCGTCAAACCCTTGCCCAACTACAAGCGATAATCGAGGAAAGTTATTAATTATTTCTTTCGATTATATATTTTTAGGTATGTAAACAAGCAACAGAGCACCTAGAAAGACGATTTTAAACATCGATATAGGGTTAAAAAACATCGATAAATCGATTGGAACCATCAAAATGATCTATCGATCATTTAAAAACCTTCTAGGAACCAAAAAAGCCCTCTTTGGGGCTCCGCCCCCTCTTTTGGGGGTAAAACCCTTGAGTTCAGGCTCCTCGGAAGTCGGTCTTCCAGATCTTAAATTCGGTCTCACCGAACTTTAAAATCCCGTAGGTTGATACCTAAAGGAAACCATAGGGTAAACCAAAGATGGTTAGGGAGTCGGGGTCTGCTCGGCATTTCGTAGTCTTTCCCCCTTACTACTATATAATATATATATAATATATATATATATATATATATATATATATATATATATATATATATATATATATATATATATATATATATATATATATATATATATATATTATATAATATATATATATTATATATAATATATAAAAAAATATTTTTTATAAATAGAGATAAAAAGAGCATTCTGATTATTATATATACCAAAATATTCTGTTAAAATATTGACGAAAAAGAGGGGGACTCAATCGACTTCAAGAGTCACCCAGTGGAGTTGTCAATGACTATTTTATAAATAATTTCTAAAAGGTGCAGGTGACTCGAAAAACGATTAAGAAGTCTCACAATGGTTTTAGTCCATAAAAATATGTAGCACATTTGCCACGTATTTGTGGGCAAGATTATTATTTGTTGGCGTTTTTACAAAATTTTAATAAATTGATTTTGTGTGAAAGTGTTTGACATGTGATCAATATAGTGAAAATATTAAAGTTAATAAGGTCT